>PVKV010017318.1:7866-48178 GCA_004027835.1 Alouatta palliata
CCTTGGCTTCCCTTCTCTTTCTCCCTCTCTTCTCTTCCTCCCTCTTTTTCTTCTTTGCTTCCTTCCAAATTTGGGATCTCTATCCCTCTTTGCGAAGACACACATGCACGCACACACAGCATCTTCTCTACATCAAGAAATAATACCCTTTAAAATAATGACCACCATGAATGCGTGAAGGCATGCAGGTGTTTTGTGTGCTCATGCTTTGGAAAGTCCATGACCTTTTCCAGAAATCAGCATGAGTTCAGGGTCAATGTCAGGAACAGGGGCTCTGAGGCATTTGCTTAGCTGGAGTGGGGGCGTGCTGGTAGCTATGGTCACGTGGCAGGCGGTGCCCGCTGCTCTGGTCAGGTGGGTGTGCTTAGGGGAGAGGGGTGTGGGGCATCTGCTACAGTGGGTGTTCAGCAGAAGGAAAGGGTGAGGATTGATCATTTAACCTGTGTGACTGTGTCTTTTTTTTTTTTTTTTTTTTTGAGACGGAGTTTCGCTCTTGTTACTCAGACTGGAGTGCAATGGCGCGATCTCGGCTCACCGCAACCTCCGCCTCCTGGGTTCAAGCAATTCTCCTGCCTCAGCCTCCCGAGTAGCTGGGACTACAGGCACGTGCCACCATGCCCAGCTAATTTTTATATTTTTAGTAGAGACGGGGTTTCACCATGTTGACCAGGATGGTCTCAATCTCTTGACCTCATTATCCACCCGCCTCGGCCTCCCAAAGTGCTGGGATTACAGGCGTGAGCCACCGCGCCCGGCCGACTGTGTCTTTTTAAAGGCTGCAGTCTGTTATCTGAGTAGTTAACGGCTAATGGAGCCGAATCTCTGCCACCAGTGTGAATAAACAGCTGGGCGCCAGAGCCCTTGGCTCAGGTTCAGATCTGGGCTCTACCAGGCACTGGTGATTCATCAGGGACAACTTATTTGTCTTCTTCTTTTTTTTTTTGAGACCGAGTCTTGTTCTGTCAACCAGGCTGGGGTGCAGTGGCACAATCTTGACTCACTGCAACCTCTGCCTCCCGAGTTCAAGAGATTCTCCTGTCTTAGCCTCCCGAGTAGCTGGGATTACAGGTGCACGTCACCACACCTGGCTAATTTTGTATTTTTAGTAGAGACGGGTTTCACCACATTGGCCAGGCTGGTCTCGAACTCCTGAACTAAGGTGATCCACCCGCCTCGGCCTCCCAAAGTGCTGGGGTTACAGGTGTGAGCCACCATACCCGGCAGCTTATTTACCTCTTGGGGCCTCTGGTTCCTCATCTATAAACAAGTTTGAAAACTGTACTGACCCACATATGGTGGCGGTAAGAATTGAGTGAGTTATTATTTGTAAAACTCTTGGTTAAGTGTCTGCATGGAACACGGCAAGCATTTCGCAATGTTTTTCTACTTTTGCTCCATTATTTTAAAACGTCCCGCATCACATTAGTCAGCTTTGGCTGTAATAACGCTGCATAACAAACAGTCCCTCCCTCTCCGTGGCTTCCAAAGACAAGTGCTGTTCTCAGTTTGGGGCTGTGGTTGTGTTCAGGCCTGTTCCACCTGTCTCTGTCCCCTCTTTCCAAAACCCAGGAGGAAGGAGCAGTGTCGGCTCAGATGTCTTTTCTGATGGGGGGGGGCAGGAGAGCCAGAGCGGGAGTGGAACCCTGGGATGCCTCAGAGAGCCATGCTGCCGCTTCTGTCCACATCCCAGAGCTCCAAGCAGGTCTCACAACCAAGCCCTGAGGCAAGGAGGCTTTTGGATGCGGCACTCCCTGCAGGGACTGTGGCAGGGCCAGGCACGGGGAGGGAAGATTGTGGAAAGAAAATGGAGTTTCCACGCAGTCCGTGTAATCCTGGTGATGCAGCCTCTGAGGGAGACGTGTGTGCCCTCCTCTGATGAAATTCACGGTAGGGTGATTAACGCCTGGTGAGTGATCTCAGCATTTTCTCGTTGCTTCATCAAATGTTACCAAGTTGCCCTCCAGAAAGGCTGACCCAGGTGTCTTCCTCCCAGCAGCGTCGAAGACTGACTTCCAGCACCCGGCCAACACGGTCAAGTATTGCTTGTATTCAGCTTTGCTCAGCCGAAGGTAAAAACAAGAATTACGATGGCAGTTGTGACAGCGTAACACAGTAGGATCCACTGGGATGTTTACGGCATGTGAAGTCAAAATGACCTCAGCTCAGTGCGCCCGTAGCTTCCCGGAGCCGCTCGTCCTCTGTATGATGCTGTAATCAGGTGAGCCTTTCTGTTGAACTCAGGGCTTGGCCGTGTGACCTGTTCAGCCAGTGGAACATACTGGGCCAAGCAGAGCTTTCAGTGTGGTCTGGTGGTTTGCTTTATCCCACCCCCAGCCTTGTCCTCTTGCGGAATCTCAGGGACAGGGCACCCTGTGGAGAATCGTTTGCAATGCAGCCCCAGGGAGGCCTCAGCAGCCCCCACGGTGGGCTCCAGAGCCTTAAGGCCCTACAGAGGTGGCCCGAGCTGAGGCAGGAGGCCAGGCTTTTATAGCCATGCATTGACCAGTAGCCACATGCAGGCCCCTCCTGGGGAGGGGACCACCTTGGCCACTGTCAGCATCCCTTGGGAGTTTCGTGTGCCCAGGGTTGTGCTGCCAGAGGAAGCTGCCAGGCTTGGGGTTAGGTCTGTGATTCCGGCACCAACATTCTTAGCTGCTGAGATTGGACCAAGCCTGGGGGGCACCTCTCCCAGGAAGGGGGTGTCCAAGCCACTCTTACGTGTCTGGAGAGTAACCACACAGAGTGTCCGAGTGTTGGCCTGTTACCAGGGGCTGACGGGCTGTGACTATTGTGATCTTAGATTGTCATCTTGTGTGCCTGTGTGCGCCAGAAGCTTTTACTCTTCAAAGAGGGAAGCCATCTAGAAAATGATTCAGCAAATAATTTGGCGGATGTTTCCCTGGGCTGCAGGCTGGGGAACGCGCCTCGTCTTTGGAATGGGTCAAATTTGGTTGGAGTTCTAGCTCTGCCCTAGTTCCAGCCCCCGTCCCCTCACCGAGCGGTTGGACGTGAGGCCCCTCCACTCTTCCTTCTCCGGAGTGGGGCGAGATGAGGTCCCTCCTCTCCAGGGAGAAGGGGGGCAGTGGGTTGTGAGGTTCTACATGGGTCAGGGATGCTGCTTGAGCCTGGGGCCTGGGGTCATGGTGGCAACAGGGTGTGGCCCGTGACCTTCAGAAGGAAGCATCATAGGCCGGAGGAGAGGCAGCCATGCCAGCAACACTCACAGGGCTGCCCAGGCATGCCATGGCAGGCAAGCACAGAGGGTGGGAGGGGCCGGCCTCCCTGAGGAGGTGCCATGGGAAGTGGGTTTTGAACATTGAATAGGAGTTTGCCAACTGGCCGAGAAGGAGCCTGGGAAGAGCATGTGCAGAGCTGGAGGCGTGGGGCCGGGGTGCCTCTGGTGGGGTAGTGAGAGGATGGCATGATGTACTCAGCCCTGTTTTCACGCTGTCTCACTCTCCCAGATTGTCTCTGGAGTATCAAGAGAGACGGTCCTGAGGCTGGCAGGGCACACGGTTCCTAGGAAGGGTGGAAAAGAAAAGTGGGGGAAAGGGGAAGACCCCACTGCCACCCTGAGCACGACCCTGTACTGGGTTGGGGGAGCCTGGGGAGGAGTGGTCCTCAAGGGAGTGGGGTCGCCTGGAGAGTGCAGTGTCAGCCTCTTCGGGGTCACTTCAGCCTCAGCCAGCAACTGGGCACCTGTGAGGACGGCGGACCCTACCCAGCAACCTATGTGGACACCCCCTCCCAGTGGCCAGGATCATAAGATCCTGCAGGAAGAGGATGGAGCTGTCAGCAGGGCGGGTGGGCTGTCGGTGAGACGCAGGTCAGAAGGAGTGATAACTTGTCCACATCTGTGCGATTTGCCAGTGGCAGAGCTAGGACTCCAGTTTAGGGTGTTCTTCCACCCTTGACGTGTGCGTGTGTGTGTGCAGGGGGGTTTGAGAGAGCACTGATTCCACTGGGTTCACAGTTGTTGAAGGAAAGACCGGTTCGCCCTGATCTATGTTCATGCCCTCAAATGGGGCAGCTGTATTAAAATAACTCTCTCTCTCTCTCTCTCTTTTTTTTTTTAAGATGAAATCTTGCTCTGTTGCCCAGGCTAGAGTGCAGTAGCACGATTTCAGCTCACTTCAACCTCCACCTCCCAGGTTCAAGTGATTCTCCTGCCTCAGCCTCCCGAGTAACTGGGATTACAGGTACCCACCACCACACTCGGCTAATTTTTTGTATTTTTAGTAGAGACGTAGTTTCACTATCTTGGTCAGGCTGGTCTTGAACTCCTGACCTTGTGATTCACCCGCCTCGGCCTCTCAAAGTGCTGGGATTACAGGCATGAGCCACCACGCCTGGCCTAAAATAACTCTTAATAAAGCAAATGCAATTTCCCCCCAGTCTGCCACTCCAAGAAGCCAAGCCTGGGTGTTTGCGTCTACCTGCTCTCTGCCCTCAGCCATGTGAGGAACAATTTGGCACAATGTTTCTGCACCGGGGACTGAGCCAAGCTCTCTACCTGACTTGCTCTTGCCATCCTCCTGGCAAACTGCATGGCGTGGTTTCTGCCCTCCCCACCGTGGGAGGAGGGACCTGCAGCTCAGGGGAGTGAAGCTCTTTGCCTGCAATACCTGACAACAGGCGGCCGCTGGGCATCGCAGGCAGGTTGAATTGCTGTTAGGATTTGAACCCCGGTTCTCGCAGCCGTGGCAGTTGCTTCTGCTGCTGCCTGGAAAACTGAACCCCCAAATACTTACGTGTCGGGTACCTGCTCCTCATCCAGGTCTCACATCAAAGGTCAGCGCCTCCAGGAAGGCTTCCTTAACCCATTCCATCTCAACCTCCAGCACTTTCCAGTACATTTCATCTTTTATTGTCTTCAGAACACTTGTTTTATTAACTTATCCCGCTTACGTATGTGTTTATTATCCCTGTTAGAATGTAAGTCAAGGGTGGCTGCCGTGGCTCATGCCTGTAATCCCAGCACTCTGGGAGGCCGAGGCAGGTGGATCACCTGAGGTCAGGAGTTCGAGATCAGCCTGGCCAACATGGTGAAACCCCGTCTCTACTAAAAATATAAAAATTAGCTAGGTGTGGTGGTGCACACCTGTAATCCCAGCTACTCAGGAGGCTGAGGCAGAAGAATCACTTGAACCTGGGAGACAGGTTACAGTGAACTAAGATAGCACCACTGCACTCCAGCCTGGGTGACAGAGCGAGACTTCATCTCAAAAAAAAAAAAAAAAGAAAAAAAAAGAATGTAAGTCAAGAAAGAAGGAGCCTCATTTATATACTCCTGTCGCTTTTCATATATGCTGAACCTCGGGATGTGCTGAACCAGCATATATGGAATATGTGTTGAAAGCATAAGTGGATGAGTGAATGAAGGACTGAATGAAGGAGTGAATGAATGAATGTCACCTAATCCCATGCCTTTCTGCTTATTTCCAACAGTCTGCACTTTTCTGCTATAGCTTTTTACTTGGGAATCTAGGTAGTTTCCATTTTGCACTATTACATATCCTGTTGCAATCAATGATGGTATCACATTCGTGCATTGTTATAAGATCATGGCTGTGTGTAGCCCGTGAATAAAGATGCTTAAAACAACAATTGAGACGAACGTTTTGCGATGGTTCTTGTCACAAGAGGTCTCCCACGTTCCAAAGCCCTGCTATATTCCAGGCCCCAGGTGCACTCTTTCTTCCTGTCTCATTTCGTTCTTGTCTTGCTTGGCTGCTCTGGGAATCAAAGAGGAGAATCTTTTATATGCAAACAACGTGGCATCGCCAATAAGATGAAGAAACAGCCCCGCCAGGCCATGGGCTCTGCTGTCTAAACTCCCGAGGGAAAGAAGAGCAGTCTCTGTTCAGCTCTTCTAAAACAAGAGCCAGGAGGGTGCTGTCCCGGAAATTAAATCGCTGTCTGTGGTGGAGGTGAGTGAGCTAGTGATGAACTCACGTGCAGGGCTGGCCCTCAGGTCGCGGCTCTGCCACCTGTGAGCTCATGCAGCTGAGTGAGTCCCTTCAGCTCTCCGCATCTCCATCTCCTCATCGGTAAAATCGGGCTAATGAGGGGAGCGGCTACGGAGGGCTGCTGAGAGTATCGCAGGAGAGGCTGTGAAGTGCCTGGCAGCTGGTGTTTGCACTAGAAACACTCTCCAGCAGGCAGCCAAGGGGTTCCCGCCACTATCTGAAGTCTGTGATAATGAGATATTGGTCCTGAGAGCCTCTGCTCCCTGGGCTGCCCTCCTGCCCCCATAATTCCCCATATCCTGCCTTCCTGTGGCCACCTGCTTAATCAGCAGGGTCCCTGGACCCTTGGGATTTAACCAAAAGGTCCTTAGAAGGGGTGACAGCTCCCAAAGATGTGACTTGGACACTGCACTTGCAGATGTAGCGCTGCCAGGTGGCTATGACTGCCAGATACCACATGGCATTCCTCATTCATTCAACTATGTGCCCGTGTGGCTGCAGACCCTGGGGCCCATCCATCCATGGAAGAGACGAAGGACACCTGGACTACAGGGGCTGCCCCTGCCCGGAACGCCACAGGGAGCACTGGGCTGCCGCGTGGCACTTTGTCTGTGTGCTGTGCTTTCACATCACGCTCCTCTAATTATTTCCTTGAGGTAATTTACATTTTTCATAGTTACACTTCACTGTGTTGTGCTCCTAATTTGTAGAAACGCTTCAGCGGCTCAGAATTGATCCATTAATGCACAACGGTGTGATTAAGACAGTGGGATAATGATGAGAACGCAGAATGAGCTCGCAATCGTAAACCAAGTGAGAGGTGTCTGTTGGTGCTGGGAGGAGAACCTCCTGAAAGATGGCTTTGCACAAGCAGCCGAAACATAAAAGCCTGAGTTAAGACACAGCAAGTCCACGTTTCTGAAAAATCGATTTCATCGTCGCAGTGAACTCACCCCTCAGACCTTGCAACTTCGTTACCTGTTGTGAAGCTTTGCCAAACAGCCTTCCGAAGCGGAGGAAGGCTTCATCACTTTTTCAAGGAAAGTGTGGGGATCCCTCCAGCAAGGAAATCACATTTTAAGCACAAAACCAGGCGTGCCCAGGCAAAATTGAGTAGTTTCACTGATAAAGGCTGAAATGAGACAAAAGCAACATCATTCAAAGTTGCCCTCTGTAGCCAAAGCAGAGGAAGTGAAGTGGCTGCTGGGAAGGTAGTAAAAACAACCCCAAAATTAATGCCAAATGTGATGCTCAGGGAGAAAACTAAAGGGCCAGCAAAATCCTCGACCAAATGGCACTCTGGGTTATAGTCTCAGCACGGACGGAGAATGTGGAAGAGCGGTTCCCGGATGTGCCTGCCAGTAGTCACTTCTCTTCACCCAGGAAAACCTCTGCTGCAAAGAGGATGAATCCGGTTCTGGTAGGTTCCGTACGAAGGATGATGGTTTTGAGGAAAGTGATCATGATCACAGCTAGCATTTCATGGGCACATGCTTGGGGTGGGAAGTGCTAAAAGCACTTTACGAGAATTCAGCGACCTTTACTGCTACTTTATTTATGTATTTACTTAAGACGAGATACTTTTAGTATTTACATTTTATAACTAACAAGCCAAGGGACATGGAGGCAGGCTACTTTGCCCACAGTGACACAGCTAGCTAGCAGAGGAGAAGTGCATGCCTTGCCAACTACCTCCATACATACACTTACTACCATGGAAAACAGCTTCTGCCCAATCCGCAGGGAGACGTGGCTTTTCCTTCCTTGACTGTTGAAAGCTCATGTTTCAGAAAAAGAGGTTTTTTACAGAGTGAAGTTATAAGGATGGTAATTTTCTGGTAGCCATGCTGTGGACTGGAAAAGGCACGTTCGAGTTGGTTCTGACAGTGCGTCACCATCTATTTCCCTGCAGGGGCAACCCTCACATCCGTACCCTGGCTGGGCATGGTGGCTCATGCCTGTAATCCCAGCACTTTGGGCGGATCACTTGAGGTCAGGAGTTCAAGACCAGTCTGGCCAACATAGTGAAATCTCATCTCTATTAAAAATACAAACATTAGCCTGGCATGGTGGTACATGCTTGTAATCCCAGCTACTTAGGAGGCTGAAGCGGAAGGACTGCTTCAACCTGGGAGGCGGAGGTTGCTGTGAGCTGAGATTGCACTACTGCACTCCAGCCTGGGGGACAGCTTGAGACTCCATCTCAACAAAAAAAGAAGAAAAAATCTGTGCCCTAACTTTGCCTCATATCGAAGGAATTAACCTGAATCGCCCATAGCAGGACCACACCCAGCTGCGAGGCATCCGAAATCTCCCTGGGAGGTCATTGACAGCAGGCACCACATTCTCACAAAGAGATCTGAAACAAAGCGGCACGTAAGCCTCTGCGTCTTGACACGGATAAAGTGAGTGGATGTCTCTGCCAGATGTCTGGGGCTGCTGGAGGATCTATTTAGCGTCTGTTTATACCATGGAGGCCCCAGACCCATTGTTTCAGGCCAGGAAAGTCACGGATGCCTCAAGAAGACCAAATCGTAGTGAGAACTGCCGGGAAAAGCAAACCTTTTGGAGGCATGCTGAAGGCAGCCGTCTCATTAATATTAGCATAGGAAAGAGAGACAGTCAGAGGCCTTCCCAGTTTAAGTCTGTTTACCCCACATCCCTTTGCCTCCACTCTGTTTACTTGTGTAGACTTTGTGCTGGATGGCCTTCTTAGGGGAAGATCAAAGGGGAATTACCAGTTAATAGTGTTTATTCTGGGCCCCAAACGTAAAGCTTTTATCATTCCTATAACCACTCTTTTAACCATGTGAATTATCCGCAAGTGTGTTGACTTAGAACCTCTGTTGTAAAATCCTGATGGAATGAATGTGTGGACGGACAGAGGGTCTGGCCTACTGCTTGCATGTCGCCCTCTGAAAGCAGCTAACGGCCATCCTTAGCCCATGGGTTACTTATAGTAAGACTATGGGTGACTTAGAGTCAATTTATAGCTAAGTTGAATGGAGATGTGGGTGACTTGGGGATTCAATACTTGCAGCTGGTGTCTGAAGTGGAGGACAGTCTTGTGGGACCGGCCCTTAGCTGCTGAGGTCTCCCCTAACGCCAGTATCACTGTAATGGGGTGAGAGCGCATTCACTCATCCGTTGTTGAGTCAGGGTTGGCAGGCCGGCGTCCTGCAGGTGGTGGTTGACATCTCACACTAATTTGATACTTTTCCAGAACACTAGTCAACATGACTACACTTCCAAGATTAAAAAAAAAAAAAAAACCCTCAGTGACAAGGACATACCTCCCTGCGCTCAATTCCATCCTGATTTCTCCGTTTCTTTTCGGTGCTCGCTATCAAGATTTGAACCCACGACGTCTTCTGAATCCCACTTAACACCACACTTCGCTTTCCAAACCCTGTTTGCCATCTGCCTGCCCCTGCACTCTCGGAACTGGCAGGATGGATCTGAGTGGCACTGAGGAATCCAGGGTTTTGTACAGGAGTGAGAGTTTCATTTTCCCTTTAATTGAATTACTTATCACTGGAAGTTAAATGCCTCCTTCTGAAAAGCAGCCAGTTGCTTTAGACAGAGGGATGTTTGGCTTCTGAGTGATATTCCTTTTAAACACACGAATTGGTCACTAGAACTTCTCCAAGCCTCGGAAATGCTAGACTCTATTCTGAGAGATTTGGCAATTTCACCTGCCTTTAATGCATTGGCAGGTGTGTGATGAGCCTCGGTCTTATACACAAAATGAATTTTTGGTCTTTTTGTCTATTATTGTAGCTCAGGAATACACTTACAGAATTGGGAGAATATGGTTGGGATGGCCCAATGTAAAATGTTTTCCGAGAAGTAATTGCAAAATTCACTTGGGGGCGGGGTGGAGGGGAGTTGGGGCAATCACTCAGAGACAGAGGCACTCATCATCCTGAACACCCAACCCTGGAGTGCTTCAGTAGGTCCATGTGACTGCTGTGATACTGTGATATAATTAGAAATGTATATTTTGGTCTTTGTCCCTGGCTCCGGGCGAGGGCTCTGAAAACCCTTATAATCTCCTGAGTGACAGGGGTGCTGGGAAAACATTTTGGTCTGTGACCCTGGTTCCTGACAGTGATTCTGAATCCCCTGGAATTTCTGGGGAGATAGAAGCACCTTTTATTCTAATGAGGTGACGCTTCGTGGCTCCTCTCGAGAGTAGGGGGAGGTTAAGTGCTAGAAAGACCCAGACATGATTAGAAACCTGAAGCTTTCAACTCTACCTGCCACCCTCCAGGCAGGTGAGAGGGGCTGGAGATTAAGCTAATTACCAGACTTGCCTACGTAATGGAGCCTGAACTACAGGGTGCGGAGAGCTTCTGGGTGGGCGAACACATCCAGCTGCCGGGGTACAGTGCACCCCAACTCCAGGGCGACAGAAGCTCCCGTGCTCGGGGCCCTCCCAGGCCTCGCCCTGTGTGCCTGTTCTTTGCTGTTCACCTGCATTCTTTATCATATCCTTTATAACAGACCAGGGAGCACAAGCAAAGCGTTTCCCCAAGATCTGAGTCCTGGCGAATTCATTGAAACCGAGGAGGAGGGCATAGGTGACTTAGAGTCAATTTATAGCCAAGTTGAATGGAAATGTGGGTGACTTGGGGATTCAGTACGTGCAACAGGTATCCTAACTGGAGGACAGTCTTGTGGTTCTGGCCCTTAACTGGTGAGGTCTGCACTAACGCCAGGTAAATAGTGTCAGAATTCAGTTAAATTCTGGAGCAGCCAGCCAGTGTCCAGGGAGCTACAGAACTGGTTGGTCTGGAAACACATATTTGATGTAGGAAGGGAAGTGGAGGGCTGAGTATAGGAAAGTTTTTTTTTCTTTCTGTTTTTTGAGACGGAGTTTCACTGTTTCACCCAGGCTGGAGTGAGGTGACACGACCTTGTCTCACTGCAACCTCTGCCTCCTGGGTTCAAGCAATTCTCCTGCCTCAGCCTTTCGAGTTTGCTGGGATTACAGGCGCCCACTACCACGCCTGGCTAATTTTTGTAATTTTAGTAGAGATGGGGTTTCGCCATGTTGGCCAGGCTGCTCTTGAACTCCTGTCCTCAGGTGATCCGCCTACCTCAGCCTCCCAAAGTGCTGGGATTACAGGTGTGAGCCACGGCGCCCAGGCTTTTTTAACTGTCATTAAGAGGGACAGGCTGTGAGTATAAAGATGCTGAGACAGATTATTGTTCCAGGATATTCGTTCACTCCCTGCCCCCAGCCCCATAAGGCATGGTGGTACTTCAACCCTTGGTGTTGGACCTGATCATGTGACCTACATTGGTTCCACTTATTGGTGTGACTTGTTTTGGTCAAATGGAAAGGAGTGGCTTTGCCGCTGTAAAGACCCGAAATACCCGGATGAAGTGGCCTCAGCACACTGCACTTCTGCCACCACAAGAACGGCTGCCCTAAGGTAGCTGCTGCTGCTTTGGCTTGCAGCCACAAATGAACACAGATGGAGCACACCTGGATTCAACCTGCAGCTTAGGGTCAAGCCTGGCCCGATCCTTGTTCACTGACCTCCAGCTAACCACAGGCATGTGGGAGGGAAGACCTGATTATTGTTTGAAGCTGTTGAGTTTGGGGTGGTTTGTTACACAGCATCACTGACTGTAGCTGACTGATACAGATGCCAATGCAGTTTCAAACATAAGCTTCAAAAGGTGAGGAGGGACTGTGTGCAGTGGCTTATGCCTGTAATCCAAGCACTTTGGGAGGCCAAGGCAAATGAATCACTTGAGGTCAGGAGAAACCCCAACTCTACTAAAAATACAAAAATTAGCCAGGCATGGTGACGGGCGCCTGTAATCCCAGCTACTAGGGAGGCTGAGGCAGGAGAATCACTTGAACCGGGAGGCAGAGATTGCAGTGAGCTGAGACCGTGCCATTGTACTCCAGCCTTGGCGACAGAGCGAGACTCCATCTCCAAAAAAAAAAAAAAAAAGGCAAGGGGGAACCCCTCTCCCAGTGCAGGCATTGACTTGTGACGGAGCTGCCGATGGTGTGGACAGCTCTGCAGATTCCTCATTTCCATGTGGACGACTCGTCATTTCTCCAGGCAGCCTGAGACGACCGAAGAGGAGAGACGAATGTTTGGCTTCATCTTGTCCCATGAAACCCAACTCTAAAGTCAGATTAGGTGTGCACATTTAGGTTTCAGTGTAAATGCTGTGGTGCTACTGATGACCACAAATGCACTGAAGCGACAAGGTTGAGGGGACACTGAGCGGGCTGAGGTCACACCCTCTGGTCTGTGCAGCTGGGTCTCCCTTGAGTAGGATGATTTCCTTATCCCACGTTTTAAAGGGAAATTCCCAAATCCTAGGACCCCTCTTAGTTCGGGGGGTGGGGCTGCTCTTTGCCCACCGAGGACTGGGACTGGCCAGGTCTTTGACAGCTACTGTAAGATGAATTCACTGATTTCAGAAAAATTCACACTTTGAACAATCTGTTTCCTAGGATTATGGAAACATTATTCCTACAGTAAACAAGATAAAAATAGACGCAGACATTAGGATGGAAATCAGGCTGGCAAAGATGGTGTATGAAACACACACTATTTCTCATCCTCCCTCTTCAAACCCACGAGCCTGACACTTGGTGGATTTTTACAGATGTTAATCCACAGGGACAAAGAGAACAGGACGGGAGACGATGGAAGGAAGATTTGGGAAGCAGGAAGAGACGCAGCCCCTGACCCAGCAGCTCTGAGAAAGGTGAATTAGAACAGGTGTGGGGTATGGCTGAGAAGCCCTGACTTACCCCGCAGAACTCCCTGGAAGAGGGATAAAGGGTGGCTGGCTAAGAGGCAATCTGGCCCTGATTCTTGTCCCTGAGGCTTATGCTGGCAGAGGAAACACAAATTCGGATGTAGTAAAGAAAGACTTTATTCAAAACGACTATTGTGAGTGGGCGGAGGGGAAATATTATGATAGAACACTTTGCCCATGAGGTCTGCAGGCATCTCCAGAGTTAGGCAGAAAGAATCTTTCTTTTCTAGAAAAGAGTAGGCAAAGCTAGAAAGAGCCAGGTGTGGGGAAATGGGATGAAGGACGGTGTGTGGCCAGGCGTGGCAGCTCCCACCTGTAGTCCTAGCGCTTTGGGAGGCTGAAGTGGGTGGATCACTTGAGGTCAGGAGTTTGAGACCAGCCCGGCCAACATGGTGAAACCCCGTCTCTACTAAAAACACAAACAATTAGCCAAGCCATGGTGGCAGGTACCTGCCATCTCAGTGACTCAGGAGGCTGAGGCACAAGAATTGCCTGAACCTGGAGGCGGAGGTTGCAGTGAGATGAGACTGCGCTACTGCCCTCCAGCCCCGGTGACCAGTGTCTGAAAAAAAAGAAAAAGGAAAAGGAAAAAAATGAAAGTAAAATAAAGACATCTTCAAACATTAAAAAAATCTGCAGGAATTTGCCTCAAAAGATTGTCACTAGAGAGAATTCTAAAAGAAAGTCAAATAAGGAAGAATGAGCAAAAAACGTGCTCAATACGTGAGTAAATCAGGACAAAGCTGATGACATAGAAAACCAACATTTTGTGGGGTTTTAAAAGATATGTGTTTACATTATTCATCAATATTATACAGCAGGAAGAGACTGATTAGAGTTCAAGGGCTTAAGGTTCTTGTGTTGTTTACAAAAAGAGTAAGGATTATGATGAATCTCAGAATTCCTTACTAAAATTACTAGGGCAACCACTAAAGGAATAAAAATAGAGGCTATAACTTCCAAATTAATAGACGGAGAAATTGGAATGAGGAAAAAGAATTTAATCCAACAGGAGTTAAGGAAGGTTAGAAAAAAGCAGAATCGGTAGCACAATTTGAAAGCACATAAAGTGTTGGTGGAAATGAATCCAAATAGAACTATAACTACAATAAATATAATGAAGTAAACTTGTAAAACTCTACAGTTAAAAGTATAAAGATCGTCCTACTGAAATTAAAAAAAATATCTAGTCAGGAGTTTGAGACCAGCCTGGCCAATGTGGTGAAACCCCGTCTATACTAAAAACACAAAAATTAGCCGGGCATGGTGGCACGCACCTGTAATCCCAGCTACTCGGGAGGCCGAGGCAGGAGAATTGCTTGAACTTGGGAGGTGGAGGTTGCAGTAAGCCCAGATCGCACCATTGCACTCCAGCTCTGGGTGACAGAGCAAGACTCCATCTCAGGGGGAAAAAATCTATCTACAGGCTATTAACAATAGATACACCTAAAACATAAAGGCATAGAAAAATTGAATGCCACTTACTAAAAGAAAGCTACAGCTATATCAATATCAGACCAATTGACTTTAATGTAAACCACTTGACCAGAGACTAAAAGTGATGCTTATAATGAACAGTTCAATTAACTAGGAATATGTAACAATTACGTTTTATGTATCTAATAATATAAATCAAAATACAAAAAGCAAACGTTGACAGAATTACAGACAGATAAATTCCCTACCATATTGGGAAGGTTTAGTATACCTCTGTCAGCCATTGATAGATTAAGAAGATAAAGATTTAGAAAAGACGAAGAATATTTGAATAACAAAATAAGCTCAAAAGGAAAACAAAAGACAAACTCAATCCAGGTAGATGAGGAGAGTTTAATAAGATAAAAAGCAGTGTTCTCACCAAGTTAAGAGACCTGTAGACCAGAGGTGTACTTGGCATTGGTTGAGGTGAACCTGTTATTCGTATTTGCATTCAAAGCATCTGTAAGAAATAGAAAAGTTCCTCTTCAAAGTTTCCCTTCTTGTTAAAGAATAATTGTAAGTGTTAGAAATAATAGTTTGTTTTAAATGCTTTCTTCAAAGCCTTCTTGCTTTTTGCTAGTAGCTCTTTGTTAAGTCCTATCCTGTGTAGCTGTTAGACATGCTCACAGACATGTAGTACATTCTATGTCCTTGTACTGTAACCAGACACCTGTGCTGGACGTGCTCACAGGCGTCTCCCAGCTCGCAGGCTATGCCCCTTCCTTATTTGGACTTCCTTTGTGTTCTCCATTGCTTTTACCTGTTTAGAAAAGTTTTAAGTTGTTAGCCAACTGGGTTTTAGTTTAGATTGTGGGGTCTGGCTCCAACCAACAGAGATCAGACACAGCAGTAAGGACGACCCCAAATGCGTAAGGGATAAATACGTCTGCTTTACCTTTGTTCGTTGTACTCTTGTGGCAGATTTGCTGGTGAAAGCACCCTTTCTGCAGGAGGTAAAGATTGCCTTGCTGAGAGATCCTTTGTCCCACTGCTGATTATTTTTGTGGCACCAAAAATTTACACATAACAGCATCGCTGATATTTTACTTGATAGTTTAACAGTAGAAGCTGTTACAAATGTTTACAAAAAATTTTTTTTTTTTTTGCATACACAGTTCTGGAAATTGGGCTACAAAAAATATTGTGACAAAGTTAGTGGTGACTACCAAAACAGACTTCAGCCTCCAAGTTGTCCTGCCTTTGCTGGAGTCATTAATCAGACACTAGAAATGTGGGAGCCCTTTGTACATCAACCTAGTGTCCTGGAGAGGGACTTTACTTTTTGTAAGTAAGTCCCCAAATTTTTTGTTGCATTGTTTTCAAATCTGTTTGAAATCTTTGATCAATGTGTTCAATACACAAGTGCCAAGAATTTTGAGCTTTGAAGCTCTAGTGAATTGTAATTATCAGAAACAATCCATGCCAAGAGAGAAACATTGAAATTCATTCCTACAAAAGCAAGGGAGGAGATGAAGAAATTAAATGCTGAGATCTCCAATGGTGTATGAGGTATAATTTTTAAATCCCATAATTGTTTTTGGAATATCTCAACATGTGGGGGGAAACTTTTGATGAGATTCTTAGTTTTAATTGGAAAAATTTATATTCCATACTGGAATGGAAGGAAATCAAGAAGGTCTATGGTTTTTGCAGCATCTAAATTTAATTAAACATTTGAAAGAATAATCAGTTTTGGCCGGGGGGAGGGGATAAGTTTTGGCTTATAAAAATATTTATAGATGAAGATAATTACCCTGGATGAAGGGAGCATGATTGAATCTACGGAGATATTTGAGCTGGAATATTTACACATTTCAATGAAAAAAAAAAAGAATTGAGCATATCTTTCATTAAGTAGGGTTTTTTTTCTGAGCTTACCTATCAACTCAGCACCTATAGGAAGAGGATTTTCTCTGCAGTTGACTGCAGAGAACAGTCAACTAATGTCCACAGATGTAATTTATAACAAAATAATGCAACTTTGAGTAAGACTGTAAGTGATTTCATAGAAGTAAGAATATACCATACTTAAGAAAAAAATGTTTCCAGAAAAATACCAGTGGGCATTTACAGGTCCACAACTGTAACAATCCTTTTTTTTTTTTGAGAAGCAGTCTTGCTCTGTTGCCCAGGCTGGAGTGCAATAGCGCAATCTTGGCTCACTGCAACCTTTGCCTCCCAGGTTCCAGTGACTCTCCCAACTTAGCCTCCCAAGTAGATGGGATTACAGGTGTCTGCCACCATGCCTGTATTTGCAAAGTGAATTTTTTTTGTATTTTTGTTAGAGGTTGGGTTTCACCATGCTGGCCAGGCTGGTCTCGTATTCCTGACCTCAGGTGATCCACCCACCATGGCCTCCCAAAGTGCTGGGATCACAGGTGTCCACCACCTTGCCCAGCCTACTGACATCATTACTAAGCTGATTCTTCCCATCTGTCTTAGTCTGTTTGTGTTGCTATAAAGGAACACTCAAGGCTGGGTGGTGTATATTTAAAAAAAGGTTTGTTTGGCTCACAATTCTTCAGGCTGTACAAGAAGCATCACACCAGCATCTGCTTTTGGTGAGGGCCACAGGCTGCTTCCACTTGCTGCAGAAGGCAAAGAAGAGCTGGCATGTGCAGATCACATGGTGAGAGAAGCAGCAGGAGAGAGAGGGAAGAGAGGTGCCAGGCTCTTACAACAACCAGTCCTTGTGGGAAGTAAGAGTGAGAACTCACCACTGTGAGAGTGCCACCAAGACAGGGTCCACCCTCAGGACCCAAACCCCTCACATCAGGCCCTAACTCCAAAACCGGGGATCAAAATTTCAACAGGACACTTGGCAGAGCCAGACAAGTCATATCCAAACCATAGTGCCATCCATGCCACAGTGTGTCTGTTTAGATTTTTTATTTCTTTCATCAGTGTTTTGTTGTTTTCTGCATATAAGTCCTGAACCTAGTTTGTTAGATTTATAACTGAGTGGTTTTTTTTTTTTTTTGAGTTTTGTAAATGATATTTTATTGTATTTTTTTTTTTTTTTTTTTTTTTTTTTTTTTTTTTTTTTTTTTTTTTTTTGGGACAGAGTCTCACTGTTGCCCAGGCTGGAGTGCAATGGCATGATCTGGATGCACTGCAACCTCTGCCTCCCAGGTTCAAGCAATTCTCTTGCCTCAGCCTCCCTGCGTTTTGTATTTTTAGTAGAGATGGGGTTTTGCCATGCTGGCCAGGCTGGTCTCCTACTCCTGACCTCAGGTGATCCACCCACCTTGGCCTCCCAAGGTGCTGGGATTACAGGCATGGGCCACTGTGCCCGGCCCATGATACTGTATTTTTAACTTTTCTGTACATGTGTTCATTGCTAGTCTATATAAATACAATGGGTTTTTGCATGTTCATATCATATCCTACAACCTTGCTAAACTCACTTATTAGTTGTAGGAAGTTTTTATTGTTTGTTTGTTGTATAGATTCCTTGGAATTTTCTACAGACACAATTATGCCTCTGAAAATAGGGACAGTTTTACTTCTTATTTTCAATCTGTATGTATTTTATTTCATTTTCTTGCCTTATTGCATTGGCTAGGACTGCCAGCACACTATGTTGAAAGAGAACAGTGGGAGTCGACATCATTACCTGGTTCTCCATCCTAGGGGGAAAGCACTTTGTCTTTGGCCATTAAGTATAATGTCAGTTATAGGGTTTTTGTAAATACTTCCTATCAAGTTAAGGAAGTTCCCCTTTGTTCTCATTGTGAGTTTTGATCATAAATGGCCATTGATTTTTCAAAAACATAATTCACATACCACAACATTTTAAATAAACTTAGTAGTTTTTAGTAGAGCCACAATGTTGTGCAGCCATTAACACTAATTCTAGAACAAGTCATCACCCAAAAGAAATCCTATACCCATTAGCAGTCATTCTCCTTCCTTCCTTCTCCCCAGACCCTGGCAATCACTGCTCGACTTTCTGTCTCTATGGATTTGCCTATTCTGGACATTTTATATAAATAAAAATCATACAATATGTGGCTTCTTGACATATATTGTATGATTGACTTCTTTCACTTAGCACAATGCTTTCAAGGTCCATCCATGTTGTAGTACGTATCAGTATTTCATTCCTTTTATAGCTTGCTAATATTCCATTGTACAGTGATACTACATTTTGTTGGTCCATTTATCAGCTGATCAACATGTGGGTTTGTGGCTTTTGGTGGGGGGGGTTTTAGGAATAATGCTTATATGAACATTTGTGTACAGATTTTTGTGTGGATATATTTTTCAATGCACCTAAGCATATACCTAGGAGTGGTTTAACTTTTTGAGGAACTGCCAAATTGTTTTCCATAGTAGCTGCACTATTTTACATTTTCACCAGCAATGCATGAGGTTTACCATTTTTCAACATATTCACCAACATTTGTTATTGTCTGTCTTTTAGATTATGGCAGTACAAGGCGGGTGTGTGTATGTAAAGTGACATCTTATTGTGGTTTTGATTTATATTTTCTTGATGGCTTATGATATTGAGCATCTTTTTACATGCTTATTGGTCATTTGTGTATCTTCCTTGGATAAAAGTCTATTCAACTCCTTTGCTCATATTTATTAGGATATCTTTTTATTATTGAGTTGTAAGAGTTCTTTATACACTCTGAATATTAGACCCTCATCAGATAAATAGTTTGCAAATATTTTCTTCCATTCTATGGGTTGGTGTCTTTTGGCTTTCTTGATATGTTCTTTGAAACATAAAAGTTTTTTTTTTTATTTTGGTAAAATTTATCTATGTTTTGTCACTTGTACTTGTTATTTCTAGGAAACCATTGCTCAATCCAAGGTCATGAAGATTTACTCCTAGGTTTCCTTCTAAGAGTTTTACAGTGTTAGTTCTTACATTTAGGTCTTTGATCCATTTTGAGTCAATTTTTTGTGTGTGGTGTGAGGTAGGGGTCTAATTTTATATTTTTCATTTGGATCTCTCAGAAAAGACACTTCATTGCCCATTGAATTGTCTTGGCACCCTGTTTGAAAATAAATTAACCATAAATGTTAAGGTTTATTTCCAGACTTTCAATTCTATTCCACTGATGTGTGTCGGTACCACATATTACTATAGCTTTATAGATATGTTTCGAAGTTGTGAAGTGTGAACCCTCTGATTTAGTTCTTTAAAATTGTTTTGGCTATTATAAGTCCTGTGAATTCCCATATGAATTCAGAATCAGCATGTTAGTTCCTGCACAAAGGCAGCTGGAAATTTGATAGGGATTGTGTTCAGTCTAGATAAATTTGAGGAGTGTTGCCAGTGTTTGGCTGGAGTAGAGTGGTCACTGTCTGAAAGTTTCCTCTCTTGCTAGGCTGCCCCTCCCCTTGCTTTATTTATTTATTTTTGGCTAGGGAGAGCAGGGGTTTTTTTGTGGGGTGCTTTTTTTTGGTCTGCATCTATTGGCATTTTGTGGTTGCCAGGTTCTTTGGCTCCAAGTCTGGGATATATGATGCAAAAGA
The DNA here is from genome assembly GCA_004027835.1 of Alouatta palliata. Taxonomy (NCBI): domain Eukaryota; kingdom Metazoa; phylum Chordata; class Mammalia; order Primates; family Atelidae; genus Alouatta; species Alouatta palliata. The sequence goes on from PVKV010017318.1 coordinate 27,606, forward strand.
AAACTCAAGGAATTCACCAACATGTTATTACTTAGGTCCTGAGGTGCCTTCTCTCCACCTATTGCATCTTGTTTTCGTTTTTTTTTTTCAAAGCTGTTTTTTGATGTGTTTTGTGCAAAGAACAGGCATGAGTGCATCTAATCCATCTTGTTGGAAATGGAAATCAACTATGGTTTCTTTTAAAAGGTACTTTTTCACAGCTACCTGCTCTTGATACAATCTGGCTTTTTCTCCACACTCTATTCTTTTCACAAATATTATTCCTTCCTTGTTCTCACTGAGCATCCCAAATACACTACTTTCATTTTTTTCCAGACTGTTCTATTATTTTAATTTCCTCTGGAGTTAATTCATATTATAATTATTGATTTTTCTTGACTATTGTTCTTAGCATAAGATGTCTTCGTGGGCTTCAGAGTGTTGCATCTCAGGCTCATTTTGTGTTGAAAGAGTTTGTCTCTCTTTCTCTCTTGGTACTCCTTTCCTCCATCTAGCAGTTTGGGGTGGCTCCATTTGATGCCTGGTCTACAGTACAGAAATACACACACACACACACACACACACACACACACACACACACACATTTTATATATATACATATATACACATACATACATATATGTATATTATATACGTGTATATACATTTTATTGGTGATTTGGAATCCTGACCCTCTTCGTCTACTTGTTAAACCAGGGGGCATGAGATTCCTGAGACTGTATCTGTGTTCCTCTTTGCCCCAGAGCCACACTTTCACATAAACTCTCACACCCCACCCCCATGAAATGACTCAATCCAATTTTTCAGACTTTTTTTCTGACATAGGGGTGACTCCTCTCTCCTCGATCCCCTGGCTTCAAATATGAAGCCTGGCTGTGTTCCCAGCCTTGGGTCCCTACTATGTCTCAGGTCCAGAGCCTGGTAGGCCCATGTCAGTACTCAGAAGTTTGTGTTTCTGGACCACTGTGAAGTTTATCTTATTTCTAAGCTTACTTATATCCTTTCAACATTTTGTTTGCATATTTTATTGTTCTGTATTCACAGCCCAGACAGGCACCTCAGAGCATGAATCATGCCTTCATCTGGATGAGAAGCCCAATACTCTTCTGTTTATTTTTAAAATTCCATTAATTTTTATTTTGCTCTATTTTTATGGGCTGCCATCTAATTTTCCCTTGGAAGTAAGGTGAAATACAGATAAGTTACATATTTCTTCAAATGTGTTACCATTTCTGAAATTGGGGTGCACCTTATATTCAGTGTACCTGGGAATTTAAGATTTATGGTGTCAACCACACTTGAAATTGCAGCAGACAGTTCCCTGATGTGCACAGTATCCAGGGGTCTGGGGAGCTGCAACCGTGGCACTGAGGGCAGAGAGACAGATGGACTGACTCTCAGGAGTGGATGGGATTCCTCTATGTGTTTAGAAGAACTTGGAGGGGTAGAAGGCTCCAGGCTCGTATCTGCTTTTGAAGTCATTGACCTCAGTCAAGGTTAACGCAGCTCCCACCCCCATCTGATTTGGAAGGTCTCATGGAAGAAGTTTAAGGACAGAGTCTTTCTCATTTCCCTCTTTTTTTTTGTGAGACAGAGTCTTGCTCTGTCGCCCAGGCTGTAGTACAGTGGCACGATCTCAGCTCACGGCATCTTCTGCTGCCCGAGTTCAAGCGATTCCCCTGCCTCAGCCTCCTGAGTAGCTGGGATTACAGGTGTGCACCACCATGTCCGGCTAATTTTTTTGTATTTTAGTAGAGACGGGGTTTCACCATGTTGGCTAGGATGGTCTCAATCTCCTGACCTCCTGATCCACCCGCCTCGGCCTCCCAGAGTGCTGGGATCACAGGCGTGAGCCACCGCCCTCATTTCCCTCTTGCTTCATGCTCTACAAGTTTTCACCTGGTCCCAAAGGGTGCACACTTTGGCACACTGGAGTACAAGTAGCCTTTCCAAGTTCTGACATTGCAACTGTGGGACCAGCCCAAACTGGGTCTGAGATAATCTAGCTTGGCTATAGTGACTCCATTTTAAGCAATCCTGTTGACTCTATCTTAACCACCCTGAGCTGTAGGGCCCTCTGTTCCTGAAACTTTGTAGCCTGAGGTACCTGGTATTTTGCAGCCTATTTTCTGAGAAACAGGGCCCACTGGCCCATACATCCTGTACCTGCAGCTGTGTAACTGCCTACCCCACATCCTGCTTGACAAACAACTTTAAACAGAATCTTTGTTGCTAGGTCCCCACTCCCCTAATCTGCTTTTTCTCCTTCTGCAACAATTTGCTTTCTGCCCCTAACCCATGAGAAGATACAAAAATGGTGACTGCCTTTTGTTCTGGGTGGAGGTTTGAGTGCTAGCTGACTCTTGGACACCTGGCATTAAACGGACTCTCAACAAACTCAGAGTGTGGTGCTTCTGCTTCAAACTCGCTTTGGGTATCAAGTCTACCATGTTGATAACAAAATGTCAAGTTGCCTTTACATATAACAGAGCCCAAAACTGCAAGTCATGTACCTGGGCATGTGCCACGGAAAAAGCTTTGACCTCTAACAACACCGAGAACCGATGATTCCTCCCCTTGGAACCAAGAAGACTAGGACATGACCAGAACTTATTCACAACGGGGGGGGGGGGGGTCCATCGGCCTGGAAGGTCTGGGGCTAAAATCTGTTTTAACATACATTACCATATATGGTCAAACCTGAATCCCTCCAATCAGACCCTGACAAGCCAACATTTCTAAATACTTTCTCTTGCCATCTGATCCCTTAAAACTTGCCCCAGACCTCAAATCAGGGACAGATTCGAGCCCACCTCCTCTCCTTGCTGGTCAGTTTTGCAATACAGCTTTTCTTTTCTCTAAAGCTGGTGCTGGCTGGGCACAGTGGCTCATGCCTGTAATCTCAGCACTTTGGGAGGCCGAAGCAGGCGGATCACAAGGTCAGGAGTTCGAGACCAGCCTGGCCAATATGGTGAAACCCTGTCTCTACTAAAAATACAAAAATTAGCCAGTTGCGGTGGTGCGCACCTGTAGTCTCAGCTACTCGGGAGGCTGAGGCAGAAGAATTGTTTGAACCTGGGAGGTGGGGGTTGAAAAGAGCTGAGATCGTGCCACTGGACTCCAGCCTGGGATACAGAGCGAGACTCTGTCTAAAAAAAAAAAAAGAAAGTGGGTGCCATAGTTATTGGCTTCTGTGTGCATCAGGCAGCAAGACCATTTGCTCAGTAACAACTTCCTGATTCCCTAATTCTCTTGAGTGAAAACTGTCAGTCTGAGTGAGTCCAGCTCTGTCCCAGGCCTGCCTAAGGAGTGCAGATGGTTGCCAGCTTCAGCCTCCTTGAAGACTGTGTCCTCAAAAGACTGGCATGCTAGGTATTGTTATCTGAAGAATGATGAGGTTCATAAACCTTGAAAGGAGAGTTTTATTTCTCATAAAAGATTGCAGCCTGTAGGGTGGCCATTTGGATAGGCTGGGAAGGGTAGCCTCTGGCCAGAAGCCATAAACAGGCATTTCAAGAGTTGGAAGAGTAAGACAGGGGTTTATGTTGAACAGGATGTGCAAATATACATATTCAATAAGCTACAGGAGGAGTCATGAATATTTATGAGAAGAGAAATATGCACATGTGCAACTGAGCTTCACGCCCCTTCATGGGTCACATGTACAAAAAATGGCGGTGTCAGCATGATCTGAGGGTGGAGTTTGCAGGCCTCTAATGTCAAAAGGTGAAGCAGAGGACACAGAAGCTTTCACCGCACATCCTCCACTGATGGCCAGAACCACACCTTTGTTGGTGGTCTCTTATCAGGAAAGAATGCTGGTCAGTTGTGTCCCACGAAAAGGGAGGGGCAGTGTCAGGAGGTTGGTTGATATCAATGTTAAAGTCTTTCAAAGGGGCTTGTTTCTGTTTGACCCTTAGGGAAAAAAGCCTAATGATGGTTATCGGTTATGAATGGGAGGCAGATATCGAGGTGTGCTCAACTTCCCATACTATCATGGCCAGTTCAGCTTTCCAGGTTTCTCTGGGATCCCCTGGCCAAGAAGGGGTCTGTTCAGTTGGTTGGGGGGCTTACATTTTTATTTCTCAGTATCTTTTCTTTCCAGCCATGCCAGCTTGAAACTGACCATGCAGAAGCATCTCAGCAAGGTCAAACTGGAAATATCCAGACCCGGAATCAAACAGTCTATACCCTTTGGCCAGTGTATTAGCCTGTTTTCACGCTGCTGATAGACATATATGAGACTGGGCAATTTACAAAAGAAAAAGATTTATTGGACTTACAGTTCCACATGGCTCGGGAGGCTCACAATCATGGCAGAAGGTGAAGGGCATGGAGGAGCAAGTCAGGTCTTACATGAATGGCAGAAGGCAAACTCAGAGCTTGTGTAGGGAAACTCCCCTTTTTAAAACCATGAGATGTCTTGAGACTCACCATCGCAAGAACAGGGAAGGAGAGACCCGCCCACATAATTCAGTCACTTCCCACGATGTTGGAATTGTGGGAGTTACAACTCAAGATGAGATTTGGGTGGAGACATAGCCAAAGCATATCAACCAGGTAACTTCACTCCTTGGCATTTACCCTGGGGAACCCAGCAGAGAAAAGGGTGGGTATTTATATACAAGTGTAGTTTCTAAAACTTTAGCATGGCAAGCAAGATAAGGATCTATCAAAAAGGGTATGGATGAATACTTTGTGGTACAGGATTTCCACGAACCACAGGCAATATCTGAAAATCATGCTTCTGAACTATAATAGGAAAATGCTCAAAATTCAATGTGCTATTATAGTTACAAAATATTCATAAAGTAAAAAATTAATATTTTGTAGAACATACCATAGAAAAATGACTGGCTGGAGCTACAGAAATATTACTATTTGCTTAGCTAGGTATGGTGGCCTCTGTCTGTGGTCCCAGGTAGTGGGGAGGCTGAGGTGGGAGGATGACTTGAGCTCAGGGTTCCAGGTGGCGGGAGCTATGACGGGGCTACTGCACTCCAGCCTGGGCAACTAAGTGAGTGTATATAAACATAAATCAGTATTTGCTATCTCTAGGTGGAGGAAGTCTGAATAGTATAAAGGTTTTTTTTACTTCTCTGACATCAACATTTGTCACATTACATTATATTTGTTACATTAAATTATATTTAAATCACAATAAGGGCCTGGCGTGGTGGCTCACCCCTGTAATTCCAGCACTTGGGGAGGCCGAGGCCGATCACCTGAGGTCAAGAGTTTGAGACCAGTCAGGCCAACATGGTGAGACCCCATCTCTACTAAAAATACAAAAATTAGCCAGGCGTGGTAGCAGGTGCCTGTAATCCCAGCTACTCCGGAGGCTGAGGCAGAATCGCTTGAACCCCGGAGGCAGAGGTTGCAGTGAGCGGAGATCGCGCCATTGCACTCCAGCCTAGTCGACAGGGTGAGACTCTGTCTCAAAAAAAAAAAAAATCATAAGAAGAAGAAAAGTAAATTATCAAAGAAAACCCCAATGACAACACACAGAAAGCCTTGCAAGCCCTCTTGGTTGGAATGGCTGGGAGCACACCAGGAACCCGCCCTGACGAACAGGCCACGGCAACCACAGTGTTCCCTGATTGGCTGCGGGGGAGGACGAGCAGCAGATGCCCGAGTTGAGGGGGCGGGGATTTTGCGTCACTTCCGGGGGCGGGCCTCCGCTGTCGCCGCACACGCGGGAGCGGGGGGTCTCCATGGCAACCGGCAGGGCCCGCGCGAGGCCCACCCGCCGCCGTCGCCGCCACTGCGCCGGCCCCGCCCGCACGAAGACCGCGCGGTGACCTGCCCTCTGCAGCGACCCCGGCCCCGCCCCGGCCCCGGCCTCGGCCCGGCCCGGGTTGGGTCCTGCACCTGCCGGAGGCCGCCCGCCGCCATCGCCAGCGCAGTCGCCCGGCTGTGCTGACCGGGAAGCAGTTCTCGGCGGGCCGCGCGGTGACTCATCGGCCTGGCCGCGTCCCCCGCGCGGGCCATCTTGGTCGCGGCCGGCAGCGGACAGAGCGGTGGAGGAACCGCGAGACCCCAGGTACGCGCGTCCCCTCCCCCCTGCCTGGCCCGGACCGACCCCGCCACTGTGGCGGCCCCCAGGCCCGCGGCCGCCGAGCAGCAGTTCCCTTTGTTCTCCCCCCGGGCGGGCGTGGGGCGGGCGCCGTGAGGCTTTGTGCAGCCTCGCCACCCACGCGCAGGCCCTCCACGCCGCCTCTCGCCGTCCTACCCGCTAGTCGCCATCGAAGCCTTAAAAACATCTTTTCTTAATTCTCCAGGGCCCAGAGCAGGTCCAGCCGCCCGTCCGGCTCCCTAGCCCGCGAGGCCTGCAGTAAAGGAGCCGCGTGGGACCGGGGCCGAAGTCCCCAGGGCCTGCCCCCGCTGGGCACCGTGTGCCCCTCTCTCGGGCCCTCGACTTGGGCTTGGGGATCTCATAGCCCACCTCCCGTCGTGCACACCACGCTGCCCCCATTTCCACGGGGACCCACCTGGTCACCACACCCCCTTGGCCCACTCGCTGTTCTCACCCGTGGCTGACCTCTGGCCAGCATGGTGCAGCCGCAGACATCCAAAGCTGAAAGCCCGGCGTCGGCAGCGTCTCCGAACGCCCAGATGGATGACGTCATTGACACCTTGACCTCCCTGCGCCTCACCAACTCGGCACTGAGGCGGGAGGCCTCCACCCTGCGGGCGGAGAAGGCCAATCTCACCAACATGCTGGAGAGCGTGATGGCAGAGTTGACCTTGCTACGCACCAGGGCGCGGATCCCGGGGGCTCTGCAGATCACCCCGCCCATCTCTGCAATTACTTCTAATGGGACTCGACCTATGACCACACCTCCAACCTCTCTGCCCGAGCCCTTTTCTGGGGACCCAGGCCAGTTGGCGGGGTTCCTGATGCAGATGGACAGATTCATGATCTTCCAGGCCTCCCGCTTCCCGGGTGAGGCCGAGCGCGTGGCCTTCCTTGTGTCTCGACTGACTGGGGAGGCGGAGAAGTGGGCTATCCCTCACATGCAGCCTGACAGCCCCTTGCGCAACAACTACCAGGGGTTCCTGGCAGAGTTGCGGAGAACCTACAAGTCTCCGCTCCGACATGCGCGGCGCGCCCAAATCAGGAAGACTTCAGCCTCTAACAGGGCTGTGCGAGAGAGGCAGATGCTCTGCCGCCAGCTGGCTGCCGCGGGCACGGGGCCTTGCCCAGTGCATCCAGCCTCCAACGGGTCTAGTCCAGCGCCAGCCCTGCCTGCCCGAGCACGGAATCTTTAAGAATCCGCCATCCCTTGGTAGCGTCTGCAGCCGCCCAGGTAGTATACGCTCTTTGCTGTGTCGAAGAAATTGCCCGTACGACAGCATCGCTCCTGTGTGAAGACCTCCCTTCTTGCCTCTCCAGACCTGTTCCCCAAGGAGACCTTCCTTCCATCCCTCCTGGCGCCCTGGTTGCCCACCTTGCCGCGCTTCCTCTTACATGCTAGCTTTGTACCTAACGCGCACTGCATGTTTGCCTCCCTCTTGCTGGCATCCCGGGCTGTTTCACTGACTACCGCTCTGCTACTGGGACACAGGGACTGGGCTGCACACTGATGGACCACGTGGGCTGACTCCTCCCAGCCTGACCTGGTTCATGGAGGCTCCTACTCTGCCCTCTGCAAGCCCCCTTGGTGGCTTCCCACCTGGTTGCCTGGTTCCCGCTGATAATCTCTGGACAGAAAGAAGCCAGTTTGGCCAGGCTGGTGGCTCAGTGAGTGTACCTGGAGAGGGGGTCTGGCCAGGCTGGTGGCTTGATGGGTGTGCCTGGAGAGGGGGTCTGGCCAGGCTGGTGGCTCGATGGGTGTGCCTGGAGAGGGGGTCTGGCCAGACTGGCGGCTCGATGGATGTACCTGGAGAGGGGGTCTGGCTTCCTGCCCAGAATGCCCACCAGCCCTGCTGGGGCCCAGTGCAGCAGGCAGGGCCCCATCCGCGCTGTCAGTGGTGGAGTGGTCACTGCTGGGAGTGTAGTTCTAGCACTTCTGGGGGCCGGGCTCCACGCTGCACGTTAATATGCAGTCTAGGAGGCCCCATTGCTCTCACTGGGAAGGAACAATGATGCAGCTGAAGGGTGAATCCATCAGAAGATGTACCTCCAGTAATGCTCGGCTTCAGCCGCTGGTGTTCTCTTCAGGCCGGGGATTTGGGGAATCTGGAACTTGTCTGCTAAATGAGGTCATGGTGGACTTTCAGCCACTGGGGAAGTCCCTCAGGCCGTAGGTTCCTGCACACCCACGCCTGAGGGCCATAGCAGGCTGAGGATGGATGCCAGTGACTCCTTTGCCTCCCAGGATCTCCGTGGGCAGTGCCACAGCTGCTCATGTTCATTCAGTCACTCCTGCCCTGGCCCCGTGTCACTGATAGCCTTGCCGAGCTTGAGACCTGTTCCCATCTCCATTCAGGTGCCCCTGGCCTTCACTGCAGCCCCTGCAGCCACTCACACTCCATCTGTGGGTCTCCAAGGGCACCTTGTAGCATGTCCTCTCCATGCCTGGGCGATGAGATGTCTCACCTTCGTCTAAGAGAAAACAGACTCCCTTGGGAACCATCCGTAAGCACTTAAGGCTGGGAGGTGTCTGCCTCTGGCAGCCCAGCGAGGGTCTTGGTGGCACTGATAAAAGCAAAGAGCTGTGGACTGCCGTGGTCCTTGTGTGGTGACAATGCAGCAGTAGCATGCATGTCCTGCTTCTGAGGGACCTCACGCTTCCTCACAGGGAGATGACCGAGAAATCATTTTCTGGCTGAGTCTGGCCATGCCCTTTGGACTGTGCTGCTTCGCCATATTTCAGTGCCAAATGAACCACGTTGACATGACCTCGTGGACCACGGGGTTCCTACCCTGGGTTCATCTGCCCCTGTCTGAAGGGTTCTGGCTTGATTTTAGAAGGACAAACTCCGTACTCACCCAAAGACATGTGTGTGTCTCGGGACCCCAGAGGTTGGGTCCTGGGACCTGGCCTCTCCTTAAGAGTTTTGATGACACTGGCAAGAGTGACTGCGATTCAGAAGAACCACTGCCTTGCAAGACCAAGAATGTTTAGTGCTTGCTGGGGTCCGCAGACTCCTGCCGCCCACTCATCATCCACTCCGTTAGCCCAATTGCCCTGCTGAACAACTGCCTGAACACAGGCTTTCGGTTTCCCTGGACTCCAGCCGAGGCTGTTCAGGTGGGACCATGGTGCTCATTAAGCATGAACGGAGGGAGGACACACAGTGGGGCCACCATTCCATGAATGGGAGGGGACAGATCACTTTCTCTTTGTGCTCAGTTCTGTTCTGTCGCCAGCAGCTGTATTGATAAGACTAGTACCTGCCAGGGAGACATGCCCCCAAGTGAAGGGGGACAGTGGCACCTGGGAAAACCTTCCACCTGGAAGGTTTCCATGTGGCCCAGCCCAGCCAGAGTAGGAGACCCAGCGTGGAAACAGGGCAGGAACTCCACCGTGTCGCCAGCCCTGGCTCCACCCAAGTAGCTTAATGAAAGCCCAGTCATGTTTGTGTCAGCCTTGTGCTTCTGCACACCACAGAGCTGCCTGGGAAAGGCCGGCCACACTCCCTGTCCACACCACAGAGCTGCCTGGGAAAGGCCGGCCACACTCCGTGTCCACACCACAGAGCTGCCTGGGAAAGGCCGGCCGCACTCCCTGTCCACACCTGCAGCTGGGTCCTTTGCCTATAGGCGCCCTATCCAAGCAGCTGCTCCAGCTTTGTTTGGCGTGGTGGTTTGTGTTTTGTGTCTCGGTGCTTATGTGTGTGGGCTCGGGACGTGTGCTGGTGTGCACTTAGGACCTTCTTGATAGCTCCTTGCATTTTGGAACATGGAGCAGATGAGAGAGGGTCAGGAGCTTGCCCTCCACCTTGGACTTGGAAGAAGCCCACATTGGAGAGGTGAGGACCCCATGGTGGCTCTAGTGGAAGACACCTTAGTCCCCAGCTAAGGAGGATGAGGTGCAGACCTCAGTGACGGGGGATCAGGCTGAAGAAGAAGGTGGGAGAAGGGAGATGCTTTGTACATATTTGGGGATTATAATGTCTCTAAATTTTAGGAGAACAGGTATTGATTTATAAAAGGGACAGACAGTAGTGTTAAACAGTGCATGTGAAGGAAATTCTGTTTCCCTTGGTTCTGAAGTTTTTTGGACTGTACTGTGACTGCTGTCTGGTCTACATGACACTCCTCTGCTAAGTAGGCTTCACTGCATACCCGGAGATCACCGGAGATGGGAGTTAGTGAAGGGATGACTCCCTGGCCCAGTATAGTGTGGCCTTGGGACTCACTTAATGCCGAAAGCATTTTGGTGACTTCTAGGAAACAGCGAAGACCTGTTTCATTGGCCCCAGGTAAGTATGTGATGAGCGGTGAGGAGGAGTGGAAAACAAAACCCAGGAAGTGCGACAGGACCAGCCCGAGGCACGGGCTCCTGTTGTCACGGCAGACAGAGCCGCCTTGGGTGGCCACCACCCTAGCAGTTCCCGCCTGCCGGGGAATAAAGGGATGTGGGTTGAGCTGGGCACGTGCCGAGGTTCACTTAGGAACAAGCCCCGGGACTGGACAAATCCCATGCTGCGGCCACTCACTGGAGGCAGAGCTCTGGGTGGAAGACGGGAGAGATCCTAGCGGAGGCGCCTCCCTCTGCAGCCACTCACAGCCTTAAGGCTCAGCTCACCTCTGCTTGCAGAGCGCTGGTTCTGGGGCTTAGCAAGGTAGGCACCAGGTGTGGCTCCTGGGGAAGGGGAGCAAGAGCAGCCTGTTGGGCCAGCAGGAGACGCTCCCCACAGTCGGGGAGAAGACTGGGGTGCAGGGCCATCCCCCGCAGAACTGACAGCTCCTGCCGGTCTCTCAGGGACCTGAGGTTGGCTGAGGTGGTAGCCGGCAGCACAGATGCGGTAGAGACCGGAGGAAACCCAGCTCCTCACTTCTTCCTGCCTCAGGCCTTTCCATTCACAAGCCCCAAACCTACTAGGTCTCATTATCCGTGTCAACCACATGTTAGGTCAATTTTTGCAAGTAGAGGAAAGAAGGAAGTAAAATATCACATTTTGGTGTCTCAGCCTTCTTCCCCCAACTATAGTTTCTTTGCATTTTGTTTTGACACAGTTACGCAGCTGTCTTCTGTCACAATACAGTTTTGTGCACCTGTTTTCACTTAGCTACCGTGGGCATCTCCCTGTATTATTATTAATGTTTCTTTGGAGTGGCTGTGTACTCTTCCATCGACTAGATGGACTGTGCTGCCCCTTGTAGGTAGCTAATGCTGTTACTAACTTCTCAGTTATGAATTGATGAATACCTTTGTGCACAAGGCTGTCTCCCAATGTCAAGTTATTTTCTTAGGATAGACTCCCAGAGGTGGATTCTTGAATTAAAGAATATGAAAACCTTTGAGGATTTTGCTACGTATTGACAAAATGGTTTCCGGAAACATTCGTATCCACTTACACTGCCACCAGCAAGGACGAACATGTCCATCTTGCCAGTATTGGGAATTTTATCATCTGGCTAAATATTTGCTAATTTGCTAATGAAAAAGTAGCATTGTGTTTTAGTTGGCGTTTCACTGATTTGGAGCACGGTTGAGCATCTCATGTGAAGCGATTGTATTTCCTCTTCTGTGGATTGTCAGTGTCCTTTGCTGTACCTTCTGGGGTCTGATACATTTGTATGAGCCTGGTATATATTAAAGATATTAACCTGGTGTGTGTCATATTTGCTGCAGCTGTTTCCGGGTGTTCACTTTGTGTGTGTGTGTTTTATCTTACTGAAATTTTGACATACGTATTCAAAATTTCAGTCTCCACAGCACTGTGTCAGCTAGACAAGAACACGAGGCAGGCAGGTATATTTTATCTGTTTTGTTCATGGCTGTAGCATTAGCACCTGCGACAATGCCTGGCACGTGGTAGGTACTCAGTGAATGTTTATTGAATTAGTTACGCCAGTGGATCTGCAGCACGTTGAGATCCACAGATGGACCCAGCAGCATGCACTCCAGAGCTCACGGGCCACGGGCAGTGGGCTGTCCACAGTCCAGAGCTCACAGGCGACGGGCAGTGGGTTGTCCACACTCCAGAGCTCACGGGCGACGGGCAGTGAGCTGTCCGCACTCCAGAGCTCATGGGCCACGGGCAGTGGGCTGTCCGCACTCCAGAGCTCACGGGCCACGGGCAGTGGGCTGCCCGCACTCCAGAGCTCACGGGCCACGGGCAGTGAGCTGCCCGCACTCCAGAGCTCATGGGCCACGGGCAGTGAGCTGCCCAAACTCCAGAGCTCACGGGCCACGGGCAGTGAGCTGCCCACACTCCAGAGCTCACGGGCCACGGGCAGTGAGCTGCCCAAACTCCAGAGCTCACGGGCCACGGGCAGTGAGCTGCCCGCACTCCAGAGCTCACGGGCCACGGGCAGTGAGCTGCCCACACTCTAGAGCTCACGGGCGACGGGCAGTGAGCTGCCCACACTCCAGAGCTCACGGGCGACGGGCAGTGAGCTGCCCAAACTCCAGAGCTCACGGGCCACGGGCAGTGAGCTGCCCGCACTCCAGAGCTCACGGGCCACGGGCAGTGAGCTGCCCACACTCCAGAGCTCACGGGCAGTGAGCTGCCCGCACTCCAGAGCTCACGGGCCACGGGCAGTGGGCTGTCTGCACTCCAGAGCTCACGGGCCACGGGCAGTGAGCTGCCCGCACTCCAGAGCTCACGGGCCACGGGCAGTGGGCTGTCCGCACTCCAGAGCTCACGGGCCACGGGCAGTGAGCTGCCCACACTCCAGAGCTCACGGACCACCGGCAGTGAGCCGTCCACACTCCAGAGCTCATGGGCCACGGGCAGTGAGCTGCCCACACTCCAGAGCTCACGGGCCACGGGCAGTGGGCTGTCCACACTCTAGAGCTCACGGGCGACGGGCAGTGAGCTGCCCAAACTCCAGAGCTCACGGGCGACGGGCAGTGAGCTGCCCAAACTCCAGAGCTCACGGGCCACGGGCAGTGGGCTGTCCACACTTCAGAGCTCACAGGCGACGGGCAGTGAGCTGCCCACACTCCAGAGCTCACGGGCAGTGGGCTGTCCGCACTCCAGAGCTCACGGGCCACGGGCAGTGGGCTGTCCGCACTCCAGAGCTCACGGACCACTGGCAGTGAGCTGCCCACACTCCGGAGCTCAAGGTCCACAGGCAGCTCTCACACATTTTGTCTCAGGGTCCCCTTGCACTATAAGAAGAACTCATTGAGGACCTCGAAGAGCTTTTACTTATATAGGTGTATCCATCAGTATTTACCATATTATACATTTAAACAAAATTTTAAAATATTTTGAAAATAAAAACACAATGTTTTAAATAAAAACTCTATTTTCTAAAACAAAACATGATTTAGTGAGAAGAGACATTGGAGAAGACATTCTTGCAAATGTCTGTCAGTCTGGCTGAAGAGAAGACAGTGGGAGCATCCTATCTGCCATGCTCAGCCCTCCCCAAGAGCGCACGCCACGGCGCCCCTGGAAAGCCCACTGTACACCGGGAGATGACGTGGAGAAGGCACACGACGTTTTGGGATTATTATGAAAGCAATTTTACCTCGTGGACCCCCGAAAGGGTCTTGCCCCACTTGGAGAACTGCTGCTCTGAAGGGACAAAGGTCAGCGGTCCTGCCAGCATCAGCAGCTGCTCCTTTCCTCGCTCCACACTGCAGGCCTTTCTTCCCTCCAGATTCACAAAAGTTATTTCTGGGATTAATTTGGCATGTAATGTGAGACGAGGCTCCAAGTAGACAAGATTTAAACAAACACCCTGAGTCCACTTATTAAAAATTCTTTTCCTTCGTCCCGTGTGCTCTTTCCTTCACACTCGGGGAAATCTTATCTGTCGTAGGACCAGCTTTTCCCACTGTCTATTCAGTTGATCCATTTATCTTGCCCAATACTTTCCTATTTTAGCTGACTTGGGTTTTATAATTGCTTTTTTTTTTTTTTTTTTTTTTGAGATGGAGTCTCTGTCACCCAGGCTGGAGTGCAGTGGCGCAATCTCAGCTCACTGCAACTTCCACATCTTGGGTTCAAGTGATTCTCCTGCCCTAGCCCGCTGGGTAGCTGGGATTACAGGCACCTGGCACCACGCCCAGGTAATTTTGTTTGTATTTTTAGTAGAGAAGGGGTTTCACCATGTTGGCTAGGCTGGTCTTGAACTCCTGACCTCAGGTGATCTACCCGCCTTGGGCTCCCAAAGTGCTGAGATTACAGGTGTGAGCCACCGTGCTCCGCCAGGTTTTATAATTTCTATTCATATCTAGTAGGGCTCTCCCGCTTCAGATTTTCTTAGCTGTTCTTACCCAGATGAGCTTGAAAACATTCTACAGTTTCCCCCAAATCCTGGTACCAACTGCAGGGCTAGAGCAGCAGAAGTGCTTTGGTGAGCTGTGTGCAGGGCACAGCATGGTGGGCTCTGTGGAGGAACTCTGTGGTCGTGGGCTGGGTGACCTCTCCTTCCACCCTGCAGAAAGCCTTGCCCTGAGCTTTCCCCCATCTGCTGCTCTGTGACTGGTGGCTGGTTTGGGAATGGGAGTGAAAATCGGGATCCCTCTGGCTAGCCCATTGCCTAGTCAGTGTCTTCCTCCATGGGAAGGCCTGGAGTGTACATAGTGTCCTCCTGTCTGTCTCCACGTGGCTGATTGAGAGGTTTACAAGAACCTGGACTTGCAAGGACTCTGCCTGACAGGGGAGGTCTAGGGCTGAGCCCCATCCCCATCCCACTGTCTGGCTTCCTTTGAGGCTAGAGAACAGATTGTGGGTTGGAGCCGGGCCTCCACCCTCTGGCTCCGTGACGCTTGCTCTCACTTTGAGCCCCCATGGGCCCATCCTGGTGGAATTCCATCCTGTGGCCCTAGAGATTTTCTGGGGAGCCTCCCCTTCTCTCTCCATGGAATCCCCACCCTGGCGCCTGGGTGGTCTCCTTGCCTTACTCCTCTCTTCTGCACCTGCTCCGGTGCCCGGACCCTGTGGTCCTCAGCAACTCTCGGGTCAGCCTGTCTCTGTCCCCGCCACCCCTGCCCGCTGCAGGCCTGGGTAGCCGGCCTTGCGAACTGCCTCCTTTCTCCTGCTCTTACCATTCTGTTAAGAAGGATCCAGTGTTATTCCCCTTAGGACCCTCCCTGAGCAACCAGGCTGGGCGAGGGGCCCTGTGGCTCTGCTCCTGGCCTGACACCCCCAGGCTCACACCTAGTAAGTGATGGCCTTATGCCATTACTGAGCCTGTCTCCCCCAACAGACTGTGCTTCTAGAGGGCAGGGCTGCTGTGTGAGTCACCTGCGTCCCTAGCACCTTGCCCAGAGCCTGGCGGAGAAGCCACCAGGTGTCTGTTTAGCGGCTGAATAGAAGGACCACACATCAGACCACAGCCGGAGTCTCGGGTCCATGTGAGACCAACCAGTGGCATCTCAGCCAGCCGCCAAGCCGAGCCAGAGCTCCCAGCCAGCTGCACACCGTGTTGGCCTGTTTGCGTTTCTTTTTTACAGAATGGGATGATATTCTGAATGTTTAATATGTGATGAGAACTTGCCAAGGTCATGACATGGTCTTTGAAAATAGGATTTATAAGTACATAATATCCCATTTCTGGACTGGCCATGCTTGACCCAAATGACCCCTTTCCTTTGGAAATTTGCTGAGAGTTTTTGTCACAGTGAACAATGCTATGATAAGCATCCTAGTTGCTAAGCGACTCCTTGGGCGTAGTTTTCTGTTGCCGATGCGATCCTGTGTTGAGTCTCACAGGCTTCCCTCACAGTTACGAAGAGATTGTTGCTGCTACGTAGGAAAGATTAATGCTGTGTTTTCATTTGGCTGCCTCACTGGACATGCAGTCATTTGAGGGATTTTTCAGTTAATTCCACAGACTGATGGGTTTCCACCAGAATCATCAGAGTTTCTAATGAACTGCAGTCGTCTGCCCCTGGCATAGATGCCTTGGGCCATCTGGGTTTCCTTCCCAGACTCAAAGTCCTGTCCCCCTGCTGCTGGGAGTGCTGGCGGCGAGAGCTGTCAGCTGGGGTCCCTTCTGAACCTTGTCCTTGAGCGAAGGTACCACCTTGCCCAAGGCCATGCGAGCCTCCTTTCTGTGGCAGTGCTCACTCCGGGGCTGGGGGATGCAAGAGCCCTGTGCAGGGCCAGCCAGGACCACAACACAGAGAGACACAGCCCTGAATCCAGGAAGGAGAGACGCCCTGCGGGAGATGGCTCCAAAAACAAAGCGCAGAGGACAGAGCTCTCTGTGGGACTCATGAGGCTGCAGGCATCCCTGGTGCCAGTCCCTGGCCTCACGTCCCACAGGGGTCGGTCCTAAGAGCATTTTCCATAGCCTTCCCGCAGACAGACCTCCAGGGAAGGTTACTGGTAATAGTCCCTCCCTCCCTCCCCTCCTCCCTCCCTCCCTCCCTTCCTTCCTTCCTTCCTTCCTTCCTCCCTTCCCCCTTTTCTCCTCCTTCCCCTTTCCCCTCCTTCCCCTCTTTCTTCCTACTTCCTCCCCTCCCCTCCGCTCCCCTCCTCTCTCCTTTTCAAAAATTGTTTGTAGAGACGGGGTCTCACTATGTTGCCCAGGCTGGTCTCCAATTCCTGGGCTCAAGCAGTCCACCTGCCTCAGGCTCCTAAGGTGCTGGGGTTACAGGTGTGAACCGCTGTGCCCGGCCGTTTCCTCATTTAGACTTTCACCTGTACCTCTTAGGTCACTTGTGGAACTTCTCCAGCACCGCTATTGCTGGGACGGATAGATGACACCCTCGTCCTGCTCCCAACATTAACGGGAAGCAGAATCGCCGGGCTCCGTGGGCGTTCACTGTGTGGTCAGCTGTGCCACTTCCTGATGACTCTATCTCAGTTCATCCTCATCACAGCCCCACTTGACAGGTGAGCACATTGGCTTGGAGCACCGAAGTCAATTTTCTGGGTCATGCTTGAGTTTCGACAGAAACCTCGCTCTTCAATTCCATGGACTTGAAGTGAGAACATCAATAACACCACACAGACACACAGACACACAGACACACACACACACACACACACACACACACACACACACACACGAGAGATGTATGAATAGGAGCATTTGGAAATTCTACGGACCAGAAGTGAAGACATCTCCCCCAAACTAAAATGCAAGCAATAACTGGGAACCATGTACTGTCTGCCCACGTGTGGGGGCTGGAAATCTTGCCGGGTTTTGCGGCCAGTCTGCAGGTCAGAAGTTCGAGACTAGCCTGGCCAACGTGGTGAAACCCCGTCTCTACTACTGTGGGTCACCCATGGCCAGGGACAGAAGCAAGTCACGGATGAGAGTCCAGGGTCCATCTTGCACGGCGTGGGTGGTGTGCACCGTGTCTGGAAGACAGGCTTCCTTCACCCCGTGTGCCCTGGAGGACCAGGGTGGACACAGCCAGGGGACCACAACGCATTGAGAGACACGCGACCCCCAGTCCAGGAAGGAGAGACCCTCTGCAGGAGACAGCTCCAGAAACAAAGCGCACAGGACAAAACAGCATTGCGACAGTCACCAGACCACACGGAGGAACATTCTTCGCAGGTGAATACAGCAACCTGAAGAGTACTTGAGAATAGATCTGCTTAAAATCCTTAAGGGCGGCCGGACGCAGTGGCTCAGGCCTGGAATTCCAGCTCTTTGGGAGGCCGAGGTGGGCAGATCACTTGAGGTCAGGAGTTCAAGACCAGCCGGACCAACATGGTGAAATCTGGTCTCTACTAAGAACTCAAAAATTAGGCGGGTGTGGTCGTGTGTGCCTGTCATCCCAGCTACTCAGGAGACTGAGGCAGGAGAATTGCTTGAACCCTGGAGGCAGAGGTTGCAGTGAGCCGTTGTGAATTATGTGTAACTAGTTTATTAAGGAACCTCAACTTGTTGGGAATATAAATAGATACAATTTTATATTCCCATTGCACCAGCCTGGGTGATAGAGACTCCATCATAAAATAAAATAAAAATAAATAAATAAATAAATAAATAAATACAATCATAAAAAGGGAAGGAGGAAGCTGTCTCCATGAAATAAGAAGTAGAGATGGTGAAAGAACAGACGACTTCAGCTCCCCCTCCTCCCTGGCCCCTCCGTGTCCCTCATTCATCCCATTCATTAGGATTGGGCTTCCAGAATTTTCCATTCTAGAAATCTGCCCTGTGCCTGCACCCCTCCTCCACCCTCCCTGCCACTGACTTCTGGCGCAGTGGGACTGAATCTATGCAGCAAGTATTTCCACCCACAGCCAGGGACATTTCTTGACTGTTCATCCGTTCTTCCTCATTTGATATTTTCTGGTGAACTGACTTGTTCAGCACTTACTGGTTTAATCGGATGATAATGGTTATGTATATATACACGTACAACATACTTTTTAAAATTTCGAATATGCAGATAATAAAAATCATCTGTACTCCCACCACCCAGAAAATATTAAAATGTCTGCATATTCCTTTCTAGCCTTTTTTAATTTGCAAAAACACACATACACACACGCACACTCACACATACATTCTTACAAACTGGGATCATTCCAGAGAGATTTTAGAATTAAACATAACATTAGAATGTTTATTAGCATTTAATCAATTCTATAAACTTCTCTGAAAAACATTAGATATCTTTTCAATGCTCAGTCATTTACTCTGGGAACAAGTGTCACCTCCCCACTCATTTAAATCCTATTTCATGTCCTATTTCATACAAATTTTGCAGTTTTATCCACATTGGTGGCATTTTTTTCAGATTGTTGATGTGCATGTCTGTTTCCTATTGCAAATGAAGCAGAGTTCTTTTTTTTTTTTTTTTTTAACCACATGGGTTACTCATCATTTACATTAGAGATATTGATTAAAGTTCTCCCGTCCCCTCCTCTCTTTTCTCTTTGACAGAGTCTCGCTCTGTCGCCCAGGCTGGAGTGGAGTGGTGTGATCTCAACTCACTGCAACCTCTGCCTCCGGGTTCAAGCAATTCTCATATCTCAGCCTCCCGAGTAGCTGGGACTACAGGCGTGCGCCACCACACCCAGCTAATTTTTGTATTTTTAGTAGACAAGGAGTTTCTCCATGTTGGCCAGGCAGGTCTCAAACTCCTGACCTCACGTGATACGCCCGCCTCAGCCTCCCAAAGTTCTGGGATTACAGGCATGAGACACCACATCTGGCCTAAGGTACTGTTTTCAATGTTGTCACCTGCAGTGGACTGAATATTTGTGTCCCCTCAATATTTGTGTGTTGAAATCACAGCCTCCAATGGTATGGCCTTAGGAGGTGGGCCTTCAGGAGGCGGTGAGGTCATGAAGGTAGCACCCTCATGAACAGATACAGCAAGAGGACAATGGGTCATCGGCCTGCAACCTGCAAGCACGCCTCGCCGGACACGGGATCTGCCCGCACCATGATCTGGAACCTCCCAGCCTTCAGAACTGGGAGAAGTAAATGTTTGTGGCTCAAGCCACCCAGTCTGTGGTACCTCGTTATAGCAGCCCAAACAAAGAAACCATCACATTCTGAAATCCCCCCCAAAAAAATTTTTTTTTGTTTTTTTTGTTGGGGGACAGAGTCTTGCTCTGTCACCCAGGCTGGAGTGCAATGGCGCAATCTCGGCTCACTGCAACCTCCGCCTCCTGGGTTCAAGCGATTCTCCCCCTGCAGCCTCCCAAGTAGCTGGGATTACAGGTGCCTGCTACCATGCCCAGTTAATTTTTGTATGTTTAGTAGAGACGGGATTTTCCCACGTTGGCCAGGCTGGTCTCGAACTCCTAGCCTCAGGTGATCCACCCGCCTCAGCCTCCCAAAGTGCTGGGATTACATGCATGAACCACTGTGCCCAGCCTGAAATCTCAATATTTTTATAAGTTGTAAAGTTGGTTCTTTTCCGTAGCTCTTGTACATAACAGTATTTTCGTGACTGTGATATTTTGTCATTTGATTTTCTTCTCTCATGGCTTTGGTAAGGAGGCCCCTGCACGCTTGCAGCGCCCTGCTGGTTATCACCCCTGGTGACGCGCGCAGCCGGCCTGCTGATGCCCTGAGCTGGCCCACTCAGCTCTGTGTCCATCGGGCTCTGCTGCGGGCGGGGGGAGGGAACCCGTGCACCTTCCTCTGTGGAACTGTGGCTGCTTTCCTCTTCCTCACCCCATTCTTCATCTGCCCCAGCCTGTGAGGGGACCTCCTCATTCCTGGGCAGCCTTACGGGTGCTGGGGCGCTGGCTCACTCTCGTAGCAGGCTTCCCTGTCCTGTCCTGTGCCCCATCACCAGCCTTGCTCTGTGGTCTTTGCCCTGGTGCACCAGGCAGTGCCACCTCACCACCTCTTCCAGTGGTCCTTCCGTGTGTTCCAAAACTTCTGGATTCCAAATGTTATTGTGTTCACAGAAACCTGGTGGTTATACACCGAGCACCACACACACACACACACACACATACACAACCAGAAACCCGATGGTTATACACCGAGTACCACAAACACACACACACACCCCAGAAACCTGATGGCTATACACCGAGCACCACACACACACACACCAAAAACC
>PVKV010017319.1:0-48080 GCA_004027835.1 Alouatta palliata
GGGGAATGGAATTTAGAATGGAATGGGGAATGGAAAGAAATGGAATGAGAAATGGAATATAGAATGGAATGTTTAATGGAATTGAATGGATTGGGGAATGGAAATAGGAATGGAATGGAATGGAAAAAGGAATGGAATGGGGAATGGAATGGGGAATGGAATGGAGAATGGAATGGGGAATTTAATGAAATGGAATGAGAAATGGAATATAGAATGAAATGCTTAATGGAATGGAATGGATCGGGGAATGGAATGGGGCATATAATGGAATAGAACAGGGAATGGAATGGAGATTGTAATGCAATGGAATGGGGAATGGAATACGGAATGGAATGGAATGGAATGAGGAATGGAGTGGGGAATGGAATGTTGAATGGAATCGAGAATGGAATGAAATGGGAAATGGAATGGAATGGGGAATGGAATGAAATGGAATGAGAAATGGAATGTAGAATGGAATGTTTCTTGGAATGGAATGGAAAGCAATGGAATGGGGAATGGAATGAAATGGATGAGAAATGGAATGTAGAATGGAATGTTTCTTGGAATGGAATGGAAAGCAATGGAATGGAGAATGGAATGGAATGGAAAGGGGAACGGAATTTAGAATGGAATCCAGAGTGGAATGGGGAAAGGTATGGAATGGAATGGGAATGGAATAGGGAATGGAATGGGGAATGGAATGGAGAATGGAATATGGAATGGAATGGAATGGAATGAGAAAAGGAATAAAGAATGGAATGTTTAATGGAATGGAATCGAACAAGGAATGGAATGGGAAATGGAATAGGTCATGTAATGGAATGGAACGGGGAATGCAATGGGGAATGGAATGAGGAATGGAATGGGGCATGTAAGGGAATGGAATGGGGAATGGAATGTGGAATGGAATGGAGAATGGAATGGATAATGGAGCGGGGAATGGAATGTGGAATGGAATGGAGAATGGAATGGATAATGGAGCGGGGAATGGAATGGGGAATGGAATGGAGAATGGAATCGAATGCAATGGGGAATGGAATGGGAAATGGAACCTGGAATGGAATGTGGAATGGATTGGAGAATGGAATTGGGAATCGAATGAAATGGAATGAGAAATGGAACATAGAATGGAATGTTTAATGAAATGGAATTTAACAGGGAATGGAACGGGGATTAGAATGGGAAATGGAATGGGGTATCTAATGCAATGGGATGGGGAATGCAATGGAGAATACAATGGAATGGAATGGAGAATGTAATGGAATGGAATGGGAAATGGAATTTGGAATGCAATGGAGAATGGAATGGAATGCGAAATTGAATATAGAAAGGAATGTTTAATGGAATGGAAAGGAACGGGGAACGGAATGGGGAATGCAATGGAGAATGGAGTGGAATGGAATGGGGAAAGGAATAGAGAATAGAATTGGGAATGGAATGGAATGGAACAGAGAATGCAATGGGAAATGGAAAGGAGAATGGAATGGAAGGGAACCGGGAATGGAATGGGGAATGGAATGGAGAATGTAATGTTGAATGGAATGGAACGGAACGGGGAAAGGAATAGAGAATGGAATGAAATGGAATGAGAAATGGAGTATAGAATGGAAAGGAGAATGGAAAGGAATGGAACAGGGCATGGAATGGGGAATTTAATGGAGAATGAATAGGAATGGAAAGAGGAACGGAATAGGGAATGGAATGGTGAATGTAATGGAATGGAAGGGGAAATGGAATGGGGAATGAATGGTGAATGGAATGGGGAATGGAATGGGGCATGTAATGGAATGGACTGTGGAATGGAATGGAGAATGGAATGGAATGGAAGGGAGAATGGAATGGGGAATGGAATGGAGAATGGAATGGGGAATGGAAGAATGGAATGAGAAAAAGAATATAGAATGGAATGTTTAATGGAATGGAATGGAACAGGGAAAGGAATGGGGAATGGAATGGGGCATGTAAAGGAATGGAACAGGGAAAGAACAGAGAATGCAATGGGGAATGGAATTAAATGGAACGGGGATTTTAATGGGGAATGGAATGGGGAATGGAATGTGGAATGAAATGGATAATATAATGAGGAATGGAATGGGGAATTGAATGGAATTGAACGGGGAATGGAACGTGGAATGGAATGGGGAATGTAATGGGGAGAGAATGTAGAATTGAATGGAATGGAATGGGGAATGGAATAGGGAATGGAATGGGGAATGGAATGGAGAATGAAATGGAATGGAACGGGAATTTTAATGGGTAATGGAATGGAGAATACAAAGGGGAATGGAATGGAATGAGAAACGGAATACAGAATGGAATGTTTAATGGAATGGAATGGAATGGGGAATTTAATGGAGAATGAAATGAAATGGAAAGGGGAACGGAATAGGGAATGGAATGGTGAATGGAATGGAATGGAACAGGGAATGGAATGGGGAAAGGAATGGGGAATGGAATGAGAAATGGAATATAGAATGGGATGGAGAATGGAATGGAATAAAACGTTGAATGGAATGGGGAATGGAATGGGGAATGAAATGGAGAAATGAATGTGGAATGGAATGTAACGCAATGAGAAATGGAATACAGAATAGAATGGAGAATGGAATGGAATGGAACGGGGAATGGAATGGGGAATGGAATGGGGATTGGAATGGGGAATGGAATGAGAAATGGAATACAGAATGGAATGTTTAATGGAATGGAATGGAATGGAAAATGGAATGGAGAATGGAATGGGGAATGGAATGGTGAATGGAATGGGGCATGTAATGGAAAAGAATGGGGAATGAACTGGAGAATGGAATGGAATGGAACGGTGAATAAAATGGGGAGTGGAATGGAGAATGGAATGTGGAATGCAATCAAATGGAATGAGAAATGGGATATAGAATGGAATGTTTAATGGAATGCAATGGAACGAGGAATGGAATGGGGAATGGAACGGGGCATGTAATGGAATGGAATGGGGAATGCAATGGGGAATGGAATGGGGAATGGAATGGGGCATGTAATGGAATGGAATGGGGAATGGTGTGGAAAGGAATGGGGAATGCAATGGGGAATGGAATGGGGAATGGAACCTGGAATGGAATGGGGAATGGAAGGGAGAATGCAATGGTGAATAGAATGAAATTGAATGAGAAATGGAACATATACTGGAATGTTTAATGGAATGGAGTTTAACGGGGAATGGAATGGTGAATATAATGGGGAATGTAATGGGGCATGTAATGGATTGCAATGGGGCATGGAATGAAGTATGGATTGGAATGGAATAGGGAATGGAATGGAGTATGGAATGGAATGGAATGGAGAATGGAATGGAATGGAATGGGAAATTGAATATAGAATGGAATGTTTCATGGAAAGGAATGGAATGGGGAATGGAATGTGAAATGGAATGGAGAATGGAATGGAATCGAAAGAGGAATGGAATAGGGAATGGAATGGGGAATGGAATGGAATGGAATGGGGAATGGAATGAGGAATGGAATGGGGAATGGAATGGAGAAAGGAATATGGAATGGAATGGAATGGAAGGGAATGGGGAATGGAAAGAGGAATGGAATGAAATAGAATGAGAAATGGAATATAGAATGGAATGGTTAATGGAATGAAATGGAATGGGGAATGGAATGGGGAATGGAATGGAGAATGGAATGCGGAATGGAATGGGGTATGTAATGGAAAGGAATTGGGAATGAAATAGATAATGAAATGGAATGGAATTGAGAATGGAATGGAGTGGAACGGGGAATGGAATGGGGAATGGAATGGAGAATGGAATCGAATGCAATGGGGAATAGAATGGGGAATGGAACCTGGAATGGAATGGTGAATGGAATGGAGAATGGAAAGGGGAATCGAATGAAATGGAATGAGAAATGGAACATAGAATGGAATGTTTAATGGAATGGAATTAAAAGGGGAATGGAATGGGGAATAGAATGGGAAATGGAATGAGGTATCTAATGGAATGGAATGGGGAATGGAATGGAGAATCCAATGGAATGGAATGGGAATGTAATGGAATGGAACGTTAAATGGAATGGGGAATGGAATGGAGAATGCAATGGGGAATGGAATGGAATGCGAAATTGAATATAGAATGGAATGTTTAAAGGAATGGAATCTAATGGGGAATGGAATGGGGAATGGAATAGAGAATGGAATTGAATGGAACGGGGAATGGAATTGGGAATGGAATGTTGAATAGAATGAAATGGAATGAGAAATGGTATAGAGAATATTATGTTTAATGAAAAGGAATGGAAAGGGGAATGGTATGTGGAATGTAATGGGGAATGGAATGGATAATGGAATGAAGAATGGAATGAATTGAAATGGAAAATGGAATGGAATGAAAGGGGAATGGAACGGAATGGACCGGATAATTAAATGGGGTATGGAATGGAATGGAACAGGGAATGGAATGGAGAATGGAATGGGGAATGGAATGTGCAATGTAATGGAGAATGGAATGGTATGGAATGGAATGGGGAATGGAATGGAGAATGGATTGAGGAATGGTATGGAGAATGGAATGGAATGGATCTGGGAATGGAAGGAGGAATGAAATGGGTAATAAAATGGGGCATATAATGGAATGAAATGGGGAATTAAATGGAAAGGAACGGGTAATGGAATGTTGAATGGAATGGGGAATGCAATGGGAAAGGAATGTTGCATGTAATGCAATAGAATGGGTAATGGAATGGAGAATGGAATGAAATGGAATGGTGAATGGAATGGGGAATGGAATGGAATGGAAAGGCAAATGGAATGAGGAATGGAATGGGGAATGGAATAGAATAGAACGGGGAGTGGAATGGGGAAGGGAATATGGAATGGAATGGAATGGAATGGGGAATGGAATGGGGAATCGAATGGAGAATGGAATGAGGAATGAAATTTAATGGAATGGGGAATGGAATGGGGAATGGAATGAAATGGAATGAGAAATGGAATATAGAAAGGAATGGAGAATGGAATGGAATGGAACGGGGAATGGAATGGGGAATGGAATGGGGAAAGGAATGGGGAATGGAATGGAATGGAAAGGGGAATGGAATGGGGAATGGAATGGGGAAAGGAATGGGGAATGGAATGAAATGGAATGAGAAATGTAATACAGAATGGAATGTTTAATGGAATGGAATGGAACAGGGAATGGAATGAGGAATGGAAACTGGATTGGAATTTAGAATGGAATGGGGAATGGAAAGAAATGGAATGAGAAATAGAATAAAGAATAGAATGTTTAATGGAATGGAATGAACGGGGAATGGAAAGAGGATTGGAATGGAATGGAACAAGGAATGGAATGGGGAATGTAATCAGGAATGGAATGGAGAATGGAATGGGGAATTTAATGAAATGGGATAAGAAATGGAATATAGAGTGGAATGTTTAATGGAATGGAATGGAACAGGGAATGGAATGGGGAATGGAATGGGGCATGTAATGGAATGGAATGATCAATGGAATGTAGAATGGAATGCAATGGAACGGGGAAAGGATTGGAGAATGGAATATGGAATGGAATGGATTGGAATGGGGAATGGAATGGGGAATGCAATGCGGAATGGAATGGGGAATGGAATGAGAAATGGAATATAGAATGGAATTTAGAATGGAATGGAATGGAACGGGGAATGGAATGGAGAATGAAATGGGGAATGGAATGGAGAATGAAATGGGAAATGGAATGTAATGGAATGAGAAATGGAATACAGAATAAAATGGAGAATGGAATGGAATGGATCGGGGAATGGAATGGGGTTTGGAATGGGGAAAGTAATGAAATTGAATGAGAAGTGGAATATAGAGTTGAATGTTTAATGGAAAGGAATGGAACTGGGAATGGAATGAGGAATGGAATGGGGAATTGAATGTTGAATGGAATGGGGAATGGAATATAGCATGTAATAAAATGGAATGGGGAATGGAATGGAGAATGGAATGGAATGGAATGGAATGGAGAATGGAATGGAATGTCACGGCTACTGGAGTGGGGAATGGAATGGAGAACAGAATGGGGAATGGAATGGAATAGAATGAGAAAAGGAATATAGAATGGAATGCTTAGTGGAATGGAATGCAATGGGGAATGGAATGGGGAATAATATGGGGCATATAATTTAATGGAACGGGGAATGGAATGGGGAAAGGAATGGGGAAAGGAATGGGAAATGGAATGGGGTATGTAAGGGAATGGAATTGGGAATGGAATGGAATGGAACAGGGAATTAAAAGAGGAATGGAATGGGACATGTAATGCAATGAAAATGGGAATGGAATTGAGAATGAAATGGAATGGAATGGAGAATGGAAGGGAATGGAATGGGTAACAGAATGGGGAATCGAAGGCGCATGAAATGGACTGCAAATGGGAACGGAATGGAATGCAAACGGAACTGGAAAGGGGATTGGAATGGAATTTAACAGGGAATGGAATGGGGAAGAAAAAGGGGCTTGTATAGGAATGGAACTGGGAATGGAATGCGGAATGCAATGGAATGGAATGGAATGGAATGGGGAATTGAATGGGGAATGGAATAGAACGGTATGCGGAATTGTATATTTAATGGAATGGTGAATGGAATGGAATGGAATGGGGAGTGGAAAGGAGAATGGAATTGGTAATGGAATGGGGAATGGAAGGGAATGGAACGGGGAATGGAATGTGGAGTGGAATGGGTAACGGAATGGGGAATGGAATGGAATGGAATGGGGAAAGCAATGTGGAATGGAATGCGAAATGGAATGGAACGGAATGTGGAATTGTATATGGAATGGAATGGGAATTGAATTCATTGGAATGGTCAATGGAATGGAGAATGGAATTGGGAATGGAATGGGGAATGGAATGGAATGGGACAGAAAATGGAATGTGGAATGGAATCGGGAATGGAATGTGGAATTGTACATGGAATGGAATGGGGAATGCAATGGAATGGAATGGGGAATTTAATGGAGAATGGAATTGGGAATGGAATGGGGAATTGAATGGGGAATGGAATGAAATGGAATTGTTAAATTAATGGGAAATGGAATGGAATGGAGTGTGGAATTGAATGTGGAATGGAATGGGGAATGGAATGGAATGGATTGGGGAATGGAATGGGGAATTGAATGGCAATGGAATGGAATGGAATGTGGAATTGTATATGGAATGGAACGGGGAATGGAAAGGAATGGAATGGAGAATGGAATGGGGAATTGAATGCGGATGGAATGAAATGGAATTGGAATTGGAAGAGGAAATGAAATGTTCAATGGAATTCAATGGAATGGGCAAAGGAATGGGGAATATAATGGGGAATAGATTGGAATGGAGTGGGGAATTGAATGGAGAAGGGAATTGGGAAAGGAATGGAATGGAATAAAAAATGGAATGGGGAATTGAATAGGGAATGTAATGAAATGGAATTGTTAAAGGAATTGTTAATGGTATGGAATAGAATCCGGAATTGTATGTGTAATGGAATGGGGAATAGAATGGAATGGATTGGGGAATGGAATGTGGAATTGAATGGGAATGGAATGGAACGGAATGTGGAATTGTATATGGAATGGAATGAGGAATGGAATGGAATGGAATGCAGAATGGAATGGGGAATTGAATGGGGATGGAATGAAATGGAATTGGAAAAGGTAGAGGAAATGGAATGTTCAATGGAATGCAATGGAACGGGCAAAGGAAAGGGGAATATAATGGGGAATGGATTGGAATGGAGTGGGGAATTGAATGGAGAAGGGAATTGGGAAGGGAATGGAATGGAATGGGGAATGGAATGGAGAATTCAATGGGGAATGTAATGAAGTGGAATTGTTGAAGGAATTGTGAATGGTATGGAATGGAATGCGGAATTGTATGTGTAATGGAATGGGGAATGGAATGGAATGGATTGGGGAAAGAAATGGGGAATGGAATGGGGAATGGAATGAAATGGAATTGGAAATGGAAAGGGGAATGGAATGTTGAATGTAATGGAAAGGAATAGGCAATGGAATGTTTAATGGAATGGGGAAAGGAATGGAAAGGAATGCGGAATTCCATATGGAATGGAATGGGAAATGGAATGAAGAATGGAATCGGGAATGGAATGCTATACAACAGGGAATGGAACGAGGAGTGCAATGGGGAATGGAACGGGGAATGGAATGGAATGGAATGGGAAATGGAACGTGGAATGTAATGGTGAATAGAATGGAACAGAATGCGGAATTGTATATGGAATGGAATGGGGAATTTAACGGAGTGGAATGGTGAATGGGATGGAGAATGGAATTTGGAATTGAATGGTTAATGGAATGGAATGGAATGCGTAAGTGTTTTTGGAATTTAATGGGGAATGTAACGGAATGGAAAGGGGAATGGAATGGGGAATTGAATTGGGAATGGAATGAAAAGGATTTGTTAATTTAATGGGGAATGGAATGGAATGGAATGAGGAATGGAATGGGTAATTGAATGGGTAAAGGAATTAAATGAAATTGGGAATGGCAGGGTGAACGGAATGTTTAATGTAGTGGAATGGAATTGTTAACGGAATGGGGAATGGAGTGGGAATGGAATGGAATGGAGTGGGGAATGGAATGGAGAATGTAATTGGGAAGGGAATGGAATGGAATGGGTAATGGAATGGGGAATTGAATGGGGAATGGAATGAAATGCATTTGGGAATGGAAGGGGGAAAGGAATGTTCAAAGTAGTGGAATGGAATCGGCAATGGAATGAGGAAAGAATGGGGAATGGAATGGAATGGAGAAGGGAATTGAATGTGGAATGGTATTGGAAAAGTAATGGAATGGAATGCGGAATGAAATGGGGAATGCAATGGGGAATTGAATGGGGAATGGAATGAAATGGAATTGTTAATGGAATGGGAAATGGTATGGAATGGAATGCGGAATTGTATATGGAATGGAATGGGGAATGGAATGGAATGGATTGGGGAATGGAATGGGGAAAGGAATGAAATGAAATTGGAAACGGAAGGGGGAATGGAATGTTGAATGTAATTTAATGGAATAGGCAATGGAATGGGGAAAGGAACTGGGAAAGCAATGGAAAGGAATGCAGAATTGTATATGGAGTTTAATGGGAAATGGAATGGAATGGAATGGAATGGAATGGAATGGAATGGAATGGAAAATGGAATGAAGAATGGAATTGGGAATGGAATGCAATGCAACGGGGAATGGAATGGATTGGAATGGGGAATGGAATGGAATGGTATGCGGAATTGTATATGGAATGGAATGCGGAATGGAATGGAATGGAATGGGGAGTGGAAAGGAGAATGGAATTGGTAATGGAATGGGGAATGGAATGGAATGGAACGGGGAATGGAATGTGGAGTGGAATGGGGAATGGAATGGAAAGGAATGCGCAATTGTATATGGAATTTAATGGGGAATTGAATTGAATGGAATGGGGAATGGAATGGAGAATGGAATTGGGAATGGAATGAGCAATAGAATGGAATGGGACAGAAAATGGAATGTGGAATGGAATCGGGAATGGAATGGAATGGAATGCGGAATTGTATATGGAATAAAATGGAGAATGGAATGAGGAATGGAATTGGGAATGGAACAGGGAATGGAATGGAATGGAACGGAAAATAGAATGTGGAATGGAACGGGGAATGGAATGGGGATTGAATAGGGAATGGAATGAAATGGAATTGTTAATTTAGTGGGAAATGGAATGGAATGGAATGTAGAATTGTATACGGAATGGAATGCAATGGATTGGGGAATGGAATGGGATATGAATATCAGTGGAATGGAATGGAATGCGGAACTCTATATGTAATGGAACGGGGAATGGAATGGAATGGAATGGAGAATGGAATGGGGAATTAAATGGGGATGGAATGAAATGGAATTGGAAATGGGAGAGGAAATGAAATGTTCAATGGAATGCAATGGAATGGGCAAGGGAATGGGGAATATAATGGGGAATGGATTGTAATGGACTGGGGAATTGAATGGAGAAGGGAATTGGAAAAGGAATGGAATGGAATAGGGAATCAAATGGGGAATTGAAGGGGAATGTAATGAAATGGAATTGTTAAAGGAATTGTGAATGGTATGGAATGAAATCCGGAATTGTATGAGTAATGGAATGGGGAACGGAATGGAATGGATTGGGGAATGAAATGGGGAATGGAATGGGGAACGGAATGAAATGGAATTGGAAATGGAAGGGGGAATGGAATGTTGAGTGTAATGGAATGGAATAGGCAATGGAATGAGGAATGGAATGGGGAAAGGAATGGAAAGGAACAAGGAATTGCATATGGAATGGAATGGAATGTAATGGGAAATGGAATGGAATGGAATGGGGAATGGAACGTGGAATAAAATGGGGAATGGAATGGAATGGAATGCGGAATTGTATATGTAATGGAATGGGGAATGAAATGGAATAAAATGGGGAATGGAATGGAGAATGGAATTGGGAATGGAATGTGGACTGGAATGGGGAATGGAATGGAACGGAATGTGGAAATGTATTTGGAATGGAATGCGGAATGGAATGGAATGGAGAAGGGAAGTGAATGGGAATGGAATTGGGAAAGTAATGGAATGGAATGGAGAATGGAATGGGGAATGGAATGGGGAATTGAATGGGGAATGGAATGAAATAGAATTGTTAAGGGAATGGGGAATGGTATGGAATGCAATGCGGAATTGTATATGGAATGGAATTGGGAATGGAATGGAATGGATTGGGGAATGGAATGGGGAATGGAATTTAATGGAATTGGAAATGGAAGGGGGAATGGAATGTTGAAAGTAATTTAATGCAATAGGCACTGGAATGGGGAATGGAATTGGGAAAGCAATGGAAAGGAATGCAGAATTGTATATGGAGTGGAATGCGAAATGGAATGAAATGGAATGGGAAATGGAATGAAGAATGGAATTGGGAATGGAATGCAATGGAATGGGGAATGGAATGGTTAGTGGAATAGGGAATGGAATGAGAAATGGAATGAAATGGAACAGGGAAGGGAATGTGGAATGGAATGGGGAATGGAATGGAATGGAATGTGGAATTGTATATGGAATGGAATGGGATGGAATGAGGAATGGAAAGGAGAATGGAATTTGGAATGGAATGGGGAATAGAACGGAATGGAATGGGGAATGGAATGTGGAGTGGAATGGGGAATGGAATGGAATGGGTAATGGAATGTGGAATGGAATGGGAAATGGAATGGAATGGAATGCAGAATTTTATATGGACTGGAATGGGGAATGGAATGAAATGGATATGGGAATGGAATGGGGAATCGAATGGAATGTATTGGGGAATGGAATGAGGAAATGAATGGGGAATTAAATGATATGGAATATAGAATGTAAGAGGGAATGATACATTGAACGTAATTAAATGGAATGGGGAATGGAATGGAATGGAATGGGGGATGGAATGGAGTATTGAATGTGGAATGGAATGAAATGCAATTGTTTATTTAATGGGGAATGGAATGGAAGGGAATGCGGAATTGTGTATGGAAAAGAATGATGAACAGAATGCAATGGTGTGGGGAATTGAATGGGGAATTGAATGCGGAATGGAAAGAAATGGAATTGTTAAAGCAATGGGGAATGTTATGGAATGGAATGCGGAATTGCATATGGAATGGAATGGGGAATGGAATGGAATGGAATGGAATGCGGAAAGGTATCTGGAATTTAATGGGGAATGGAATGGAATGAAAAGCGGAATGGAATGGGGAATTGAATGGGGAATGGAATGAAATATCATTGGGAATGGAAAGAGGAATGAATGTTGAATGTAATGGAATGCAATGGACAATGAAATGGTTAATGGAAGGGGATAGAATGTGGAATGGAATAGGAAATTGAGTGAAATGGAATGGGATTGGAATGGAGAATGGAATTTGGAATGGTACGGAATGGCGAATGGAATGGAATGGAAAGGGAAATGGAATGCGGAATGGAATTGAATGGAACGGGGAATGGACCAGGGAATTAAATGAGGAATAGGATGGAATGCAATGGTTAATTTAATGGAGAATGGAATGTAATGGAAAGGGGAATGGAAAGGTTAATGGAATGAAATGGAATGGGGAATGTTATGGGGAATGGAATGGAATGGAACCGGGAATGGAGTGTGGAATTGAATGGGGAATGGAATAAAATAGAATTGTTAATTTAGTGGGGAATGGAATGGAATGGAATGCGGAATTGTATATGGAATGGAATGAGAAATGGAATGGAATGGAATGGAGAATGAAATGGGAAATTGAATGCGGAATGAAATGAAATGGAATTGTTAATGGAATGGGGAATGTTATGGAAAGGAATGCGGAATTGTATATGGAATGGAATGGGGAATGGAATGGAATGAAATGGGGAATAGAATGGGGAATTGAATGGGGAATGGAATGAAATGGAATCTTGAATTCAAGGGGGAATGAGTGTTGAATGTAATGAAATGGAATGGGCAATGGAATTGTTAATGGAATGGGAAACAATGTGGAGTGGAATATTGAATTGAATGAAATGGAATGGGGAATGGAACGGAGAATGGAATTGCGAATGGAATGGAGTGGAACGGAATGGGGAATGGAATGGAAAGGAAAGGGAAATGGAATGGGGAATGGAATAGAATGGAACGGGGAATGGAACGGAGTGTGGAATGGGGAATGGGATGGAATGCAATGGAGAATGGAATGGAATGGAACGGGGAATGGAAAGGTTAATGGAATCAAATGGAATGGGGAATGTTAGGGGAATGGAATGGAATGAAATGGAATGGGGAATGGAATGAGTAATGGAAGGAAATGCAACAGGGAATGGATTGGAGAATGGAATTGGGAATGGAAAAGAATGGAACGGGGAATGGAATGTGGAATGGAGTGGAGAACGGAATGGAATGGAATGCGGAATTGTATGTTGAACGGAATGGGGAATGGAATGGGGAATGGAATGGGGAATGGAAAGTGGAATTGAATGGGGAATGGAATGAAATGGAATTGGGAATGGAAGGGGGAATGGAATGTTCAATGTAATGGAATGGAATGATCAATGGAATGGGAAATGGAATGGTTAATGGAATGGAATGGATTCAGGAATGGAATGGGGAATGGAATGGTTAATGGAATGAAATGGAATTGGAAATGGAAGGGGGAATGCAATGTTGAAGGTAATGGAATGGAATAGACAATGGAATGGGGAATGGAATGGGGAAAGCACTGGAAAGGAATGCGGAATTGTTTATAGAATGGAATGGGGAATGGAATGGAATGGAATGGGAAATTTAATGGAGAATGGAATGGGGAATGGAATGGAATGGATCATTGAATGGAATGGGGAATGGAATGGGGAATTTAATGGTTAACGGAATGGAATGGAACGGGAAATGAAATGTGGAATGGAATGGGGAATGGAATAGAACAGAGTGTGAAATTGTATATGGAATGGAAAGTGGAATGGAATGGAATGGAATGGGGAAAGGAATGGAGAATGGAATGGGGAGTGGAATGGGGAATGTAATGGAATGGAACGGGGAATGGAATGTGGAATGGAATGGGGATTGGAATGAATGGAATGCGGAATTGTATATTTAATGGAATGGGGAATGAAATTTAATGGAGTGGGGAATTGAATGGAGAATGGAATTGGGAAAGGAATGTAATGGAATGGGGAATGGAATGGGGAATTTAATGGGGAACGGAATGAAATGGATTTGTTAATGGAATGGGGAATGGTATGGAATGGAATGAGGAATTGTATATGCAATGGAAAGGGGAATGAAATGGAATGGATTGGGGAATGGAATGGGGAATGGAATGGAATGGATTGGGGAATGGAATGGGGAAATGAATGGGGAATTAAATGATATGGAATACAGGATGGAAGGGGAAATGTAATGTGGAACGTAATTAAATGGAATGGGGAATGGAATGGGATGGAATGGGGAATGGAATGGGAAGTGAAAGTGGAATGTAATGAAATGGAATTGTTAATTTATTGGGGAATGGAATGGAATGGAATTGTTAATTTAATATGGAATGAAATGGAATGCAGAATTGTATTTGGAATGGAATGGTGAATGGAATGAAATGGAATGGGGAATTGAATGCGGAATGGAATGAAATGGAATTGTTAATGGAATGAGGATAGGTATGGAATGGAATGAGGAATTGTATATGGGGTGGAATGGGGAATCGAAGGGAATGGAATGTGGAATTGTATATGGAATGGAATGGGGAATGTAATGGAATGAAATGGGGAATAGAATGGGGAATTGAATGGGGAATGGAATGAAATGGAGTTTGGAATGCAAGGGGGAATCAATGTTGAATGTAATGGAATAAAATGCTGAATGGAATGGTTAATGAAATGGGATAGAATGTGGAATGGAATGTTGAATTGAATGAAACGGAATGGGGAATGGAATGAAGAATTGAATTGGGAATGGAATTGAAATGGAATGGAATGGGGAATGGAATGGAAAGGAAAGGTAAATGGAATGGGGAAAGGACTATAATGGAACGGGGAATGGAATGGAATGTGGAATAGGGAATGGGATGGAATGCAATAGTTAATTTAATGGAGAATGGAATGGAATGGAACAGGGAATGGAAAGGTTAATGGAATCAGATGAAATGGGGAATGTTATGGGGAATGGAATGGAAAGGAATGGATTGCGGAACAGAATGAGTAATGGAATGAAATGGAATGAGGAATGGATTGGGGAAAGGAATGGGGAATGTAATGGAATGGAACAGGGAAAGGAATGTGGAGTGGAATGGGGAGTGGAATGGAATGGAAAGCGCAATTGTATATCTAATGGAATAGGGAATGGAATGGAATGGAATGGGAAACGCAATGGCGAATTGAGTGGGGAATGGAATGAACTGGAATTGTTAATTTAATGGGGAATGGAATGGAATGGAATGCGGAATTGAATACTGAATGGAATGGGGAATGGAATGGAATGGAATGGGGAGTGGAATGGGGAATTGAATGGGGAATGGAATGAAATGGAATTGGGAATGGAGGTGGGAATGGAATGTTCAATGTAATGGAATGGAATGTGCAATGGATTGGGGAACGGAATGGGGAATGGAATGGAATGGAGTGGGGATTTGAATTGAGAATGGAATTGGGAAAGGAAAGGAAGGGAATGGGGAATGCAATGAGGAATTGAAAGGCGAATGGAATGAAATGGAATTGTTAAAGGAATGGGGAATGATATGTAATTGAATGCGGAATTGTATATGGAATGGAATGGAATGGATTGGGGAATGGAATGGGGAATGGAATGAAATGGATTGGGGAATGGAATAGGGAATTGAATGGGGAGTTAAATGATATGGAATATAGAATACAAGGGGGAACGGAATGTTGAATGTAATTAAATTGAATGGGGAATGGAATGGGGAATGGAATGGAATGGAATGGGGAATTTAATGGGGAATGGAATGGGGAATGGAATGAAATGGAATTGTTAATGGAATGAGGAATGGTATGCAATGAATGCGGAATTTTATATGGAATGGAATGTGGAATGGAATGGAATGGATTGGGGAAAGGAATGGGGAATGAAATGGGGAATGGAAAGATTGGAATGCGGAATTGAAAGGGGAGTGGAATGGAATGGAATGGGGAGTGGAATGGAAAATGGGATGGAATGCAACGGTTAATTTAATGGAGAAAAGAATGGAATGGAACGGTGAATGGAAAGGTTAATGGAATCAAATGGAAAAGGGAGTGTTAGGGGAGTGGAATTTAATGGAATGAAATGGGGAATGGAATGAGTAATGGAATGGAATAGAACGGAGAATGGATTGGGGAATGGAATGGGGAATGGTATGGAATGGAACGGGGAATAGAATGTGGAATGGAATGGGGAATGAAATGCAACAGAATGCGGAATTTTATATGGAATGGAATGGGGAATGGAATGGGGAATTGAATGGGGAATGGAATAAAATGGAATTGTTAATTTAATGGGGAAAGGAATGGAATGAAATGCGGAATTGTATATGGAATGTAATGGGGAATAAAATAGAATGGAATGGGGAATGGAATGCTGAATCGAATGGGGAATGAAGTGAAATGGAATTGGGAATGGAAGGGGGAATGAAATGTTCAATGTTTTGGAATGGAATGGGCAATGGAATGGGGAATGGAATGGAATGGAGTGCAGAATTGAATGGAGAATGGAATTCAGAAAGGAATGGAATGGAATGGGGATGGAATGGGGAATTGATTGGGGAATGGAATGAAATGGAATTGATAAAGGAACGGGGAATGGTATGGAATGGAATGCGGAATTGTATAAGGAATGGAATGGGGAATGGAATGGAATGGATATGAGAATGGACTGGGGAATCGAATGGAATGTATTGGGGAATGGAATGGGGAAATGAATAGGGAATAAAATGATATGGAATATAGAATGCAAGAGGGAATTATACGTTGAATGTAATTAAATGGAATGGGGAATGGAATGGAATGGAATGGGGAATGGAATGGGGAATTGAATGTGGAATGGAATGAAATGCAATTGTTTATTTAATGGGGAATGGAATGGAAAGGAATGCGGAATTGTATGTGGAATGGAATGGGGAATGGAATGCAATGGAATGGGGATTGGAATGGGGAATTGAATGAGGAATGGAATGAAATGGAATTGTTAATGGAATGGGGAATGTTATGGAATGGAATGCGGAATTGTATATGGAATGGAATGGGGAATTGAATGGAATGGAATGCGGAATGGTATCTGGAATTTAATGGCGAATGGAATGGAATGAAAAGCGGAATGGAATGGGGAATTGAATGGGGAATGGAATGAAATATCATTGGGAATGGAAACGGGAATTAATGTTGAATGTAATGGAATGCAATGGACAATGGAATGGTTAATGGAATGGGATAGAATGTGGAATGGAATAGGAAACTGAACGAAACGGAATGGGGATTGAAATGGAGAATGGAATTTGGAATGATACGGAATGGCGAATGGAATGGAATGGAAAGGGTAATGGAATGGAGAATGGAATTTTGAATGGCACGGAATGGGGAATGGAATGGAATGGAGAGGGAAATGGAATGGGGAATGGAAATGAATGGAACGGGGAATGGAATGGGGTGTGGAATGGGGAATGGGATGGAATGCAATGGTTAATTTAATGCAGAATGGAATGGAATGGAACAGGGAATGGAAAGTTTAATGGAATCAAATGGAATGGGGAATGTTAAGGGAATGGAAAAGAATGGAATGGAATGGGGAATGGAATGAGTAATGGAAGGAAATGCAACAGGGAATGGATTGGGGAATGAAATGGGGAATGGAATGGAATGGAACGGGGAGTGGAATGGGGAACGGAATGGACGGAATGCGGAATTGTATATGGAATGGAATGGGGAATTAAATGGGGAATGGAAAGTGGAATTGAATGGGGAATGGAATGAAATGGAATTGGGAATGGAAGATGGAATGGAATGATCAATGGAATGGAATGGAATGATCAATGGAATGGATAATGTAATGGGGAATGGAATTTAATGTATTGGGGAATGGAATGAGTAATGGAATGAAATGGAATTGGAAATGGAAAGGGGAATGGAATGTTGAATGTAATGGAATGGAATAGGTAATGGAATGAGGAATGGAATGGAGAAAGTAATGGAAAGGAATGCGGAATTGTTTAAGGAATGGAATGGGGAATGGAATGGAATGCAACGGGGTATGGAACAGGAAGTGGAATGGGGAATTGAATGTGGAATGGAATGGAATGGAACGGGGAATGGAATGTGGAATGGAATAGGGAATGGAATGGAATGGAATGGAATGTGAAATTGAATACGGAATGGACTGTGGAATGGAATGGAATGGAATGTTGAATGTAATGGAATGGAATAGGTAATGGAATGAGGAATGGAATGGAGAAAGTAATGGAAAGGAATGCGGAATTGTTTAAGGAATGGAATGGGGAATGGAATGGAATAGAATGGTGAATGGAATGGAGAATGGAATGGGAAATGGAATGGAATGGAACGGGGAATGGAATGCGGAATGGAATAGTGAATGGAATGGGGAATGGAATGGAATGCAACGGGGTATGGAACGGGAAGTGGAATGGGGAATTGAATGTGGAATGGAATGGAATGGAACGGGGAATGGAATGTGGAATGGAATGGGGAATGGAATGGAATGGAATGTGAAATTGAATACGGAATGGACTGTGGAATGGAATGGAATGGAATGGGGAATGGAATGGAGAATGGCATGGGGAATGGAATGGGGATTGGAATGGAATGGAACGGGGAATGGAATGTGTAATGGAATGGTGATTGAAATGGAACGGATTGTGGAATTGTATATTTAATTGAATGGGGAATGCAATGGAATGGAGAAGGGAATTGAATGGAGAATGGAATTGGAAAAGGAATGGGATGGAATGCGGAATTGAATGGGAAACGGAATGAAATGGAATTGTTAATGCAATGGGGAATGGAATGGGTATGGAAAGGAATGTGAATTGTATATGCAATGGAATGGGGAATGGAATGGAATGGATTGGGGAATGCAATTTGGCATGGAATGGAATGGATTGGGGAATGGAATAGACAATTGAATGGGGAATTAAATTATATGGAATATAGGATGGAAGGGGAAATGGAATGTTGAATGTAATTCAATGGAATGGGGAATGGAATGGGGAATGGAATGGAATGAAATGGGGAATGGAATGGGGAATTTAGTGGGGAATAGAATGAAATGGATTTGATAATTTAATGGGGAATGGAATGGAATGGAATGCGGAATTGTATATGGAATGGAATAGGGAATGGAATGGAATGGAATGGGGAATGGAATGGGGAATTGAATGGGGAATGGAGTGAAATGGAATTGGGAATGGAAGGGGGAATGGAACGTTCAATGTAATGGAATGGAATGGGCAACGGAATGGGGAATGGAATGGGGAATTATAATGGAATGGATTGGGGAATTGAATGGAGAATGGAATTGGGAAAGGAATGGAATGGAATGGGGAATGGAATGGGGAATTAAATGGGGAATGGAATGAAGTGGAATTGTTAATGGAACGGGGAATGGTATGGAATGAAATGCAGAATTGTATATGGGATGGAATGGGGAATGGAATGGAATGGATTGGGGAATGGAATGGGGATTGAATGGGGAATTAAATGATATGGAATACAGAATGGGGTCAAGAGATTGAGACCATCCTGGTCAACATGGTGAAACTCTGTCTCTACTAAAAATACAAAAAATTATGTGGGCATGGTTGTGTACGCCTGTAATCCCAGCTGCTCAGGATGCTGATGCAGGAGAATTGCTCATACCCAGGAGGCGGAAGTTGCAGTTAGTCGAGATTGTCCAACGCAATCCCGTTTAGTGACTGGCGACGGAAAAAGAGTCTGTCTCAAAAAAAAAAAAGAAGAAATGTAAGGGGTAATGGAATGTTGAATGTAATTAAGTGGAATGGGGAATGAAATGGGGAATGGAATGGAATTGAATTGTTAATTTAATGGGGAATGGAATGGAATGGAATCCGGAATTGTATATGGAATGGAATGGGGAATGGAATGGAATGGGGAAGAGAATGGGGAATGGAATGAAATGGAATTGTTAATGGAATGGTTAATGGTATGCAATGGAATGCAGAATTATATATGGAGTGGAATGGGTAACGGAATGGAATGGAATGTGGAATTGTATATGGAATGGAATGGGGAATGGAATGGAATGAAATGGGGAATAGAATATGAAATTGAATGGGGAATGGAATGAAATGGAATTTGGAATGGAAGGGGGAATCAATGTTGAATGTAATGGAATGGAATAGGCAATGGATTGGTTAATGGAATTGAATAGAATGTGGAATGGAATATTGAACTGAATGAAACGGAATGGGGAATGGAATGGAGAATGGAATTGGGAATGGAATGGAATGGGAAT
This sequence comes from Alouatta palliata, assembly GCA_004027835.1. Taxonomy (NCBI): domain Eukaryota; kingdom Metazoa; phylum Chordata; class Mammalia; order Primates; family Atelidae; genus Alouatta; species Alouatta palliata. Next base: position 19,979 of record PVKV010017319.1, read on the forward strand.
CTAATGGGGAATGGAATGGAATGGAAAGGTAAATGGAATGGGGAATGGAATAGAATGGAACGGGGAATGGAACGGAGTGTGGAATCGGGAATGCGATGGAATGCAATGGTTAATTTAATGGAGAATGGAATGGAAAGGAACGGGGAATGGAAAAGTTAATGGAATCAAACGGAATGGGGAATGTTATGGGGAATGGAATGGAAAGGAATGGAATGGGGAATGGAATGAGTAATGGAATGGAATGGATTGGGAAATGGAATGGGGAATTGAATGGGGAATTAAATGATATGGAATATAGAATGGAAGGGGGAATGGAATGTTGAATGTAATTAAATGGAAAGGGGAATGGAATGGGGAATGGAATGGAATGGAACGGAATGACTAATGGAATGGGGAATTGAATGGGGAATGGAATGGGTAATGGAATGAAATTGAATTGTTAATGGAATGGGGAATGGTACGGAATGAAATGCGGAATTGTATATGGAATGGAATGGGGAATGGAATGGAATTGATTGGGCAATGGAATGGGGAAAGGAATGGGGAATGGAAAGAAATGGAATGCGGAATTGAAAGGGGAATGGAATGGAATGGAACGGGGAGTGGAATGGGAAATGAGATGGAATGCAACAGTTAATTTAATGGTGTATGGAATGGAATGGAACAGGGAATGGAAATGTTAATGGAATCAGATGGAATGGGGAAAGTTAGGAGAATGGAATGGAATGGAATGGAATGGGAAATGGAATGACAAATGGAAAGGAATGGAATGGGGAATGGAATGGGGAATGGATTGGGGAATGGAATGGGGAACGGAATGGAATGGAATGGAATGGGGAATGGAATGGAACAGAATGTGGAATTGTATATGGAATGGAACGGGGAATGGAATGGGGAATGGAATGGGGAATGGAATGGGGAATGGAATGGAATGGAATAAAATGGAATTTTTAATTTAATGGGGAATGGGATGGAATGCAATGCGAAATTGTATATGGAATGGAATGGGGAATGGAATGGGGAATCGCATGGGGAATGGAGTGAAAAGGAATTGGGAATGGAAGGTTGAACGGAATGAGGAATTTAAAGGGGAATTAAATGATATGGAATATAGAATGGAATTGGGAATGGAATGCTGAATGTAATTAAATGGAATGGGGAATAAAATGGATAATGGGATGGAATGGAATGTGGAATGGAATGGGGAGTGGAATGAAAGGGAATTGTTAATTTAATGGAATGAACAATGGGATCGGGAATGGAATGCAATACAATGGGGACTGGAACGGGGAGTGCAATGAGGAATGGAATGGGGAATGGAATGGAATGGAACGGGGAATGGAACGTGGAATGTAATGGTGAATGGAATGGAACTGAATGCGGAATTGTATATGGAATGGAATGGGGAAAGGAAAGGAATGGAATGGAGAATGGAATGGAGAATGGAATGGAGAATGGAACTGGGAATGGAATGGGGAATGGAATGGAACAGAATACGGAAATGTCTTTGGAATTTAATGGTTAAAGTAATGGAATGGAGAGGGTAATGGAAATGGGAATTGAATTGGGAAAGGAATGAAAAATAATAGTTAATTTATTGGGGAATGGAATGGACTGGAATGAGGAATAGAATGGGGAATTGAATGGGTAAAGGAATGAAATGAAATTGTAAATGGAAGGGGGAATGGAATGTTTAATGTAATGGAATGGAATGGGGAACAGAATGGGGATTGGAATGGGAATGTAATGGAATGGAGTGGGGAATTGAATGCAGAATGGAATTGGGAAAGGAATGGCATGGAATGGGTAATGGAATGGGGAATTGAATGGGGAATGGAATGAAATGGATTTGGGAATGGAAGGGGGAATGAAATGTTGAAAGTAATGGAATGGAATGGACAATGGAATGAGGAATGGAATGGGGAATGGAATGGAATGGAGAAGGGAATTGAATGGGGAATGGAATTGTGAAAGTAATGGAATGGAATGGGGAATGGAATGGGGAATTGAATGGGCAATGGAATGAAATGGAATTGTTAATGGAAAGGGGAATGGTATGGAATGGATTGTGAAATTGTATATGGAATGGAATGGGGAATGGAATGGAATGGATTGGGGAATAGAATAGGGAATGGAATGGGGAATGGAATGAAATGGAATTGAAAATGGAAGAAGGAAAGGAATGTGAATGTAATTTAAGTGAATAGGCAATGGAATGGGGAATGGAATTGGGAAAGCAATGGAAAGGAATGAAGAATGTTATATGGAATGGAATGGGAAATGGAATGGAATGGAATGGGAAATGGAAGGAAGAATGAAATTCGGAATGGAATGAAATGGAACGGTGAATGGAACGGGGAGTGGAATAGGGAATGGAATGGGAAAAGGAATGATATGGAACGGGGAACGGAATGTGGAATGGAATGCGGAATGGAATGGAACGGAATGCGGAATTCTACATGGAATGGAATGGGGAATGGAATTTAATGGAATGGGGAATGGAAATGAGGATGGAATGGGAAATGGAATGTAACAGAATGCGAAATTGTATATGGAATGGAATAGGGAATTGAATTGAATGGAATGGGGAATGGAATGGAGAATGGAATTGGGAATGGAATGTGGAATGGAATGGAATGGAATGGAATGGAATGGGGAATGGAATGGGGAGTGGAATGGGGAATGGAATGGAGAATGGAATTGGGAATAGAATGGGGAATGGAATGGAATGGGACAGAAAATGGAGTGTGGAATGGAATCGGGAATGGAATGGAATGCAATGTGGAATTGTGTAGGAATGGAATGGGGAATGGAATGGAATGGAATGGAATGGGGAATGAAATGGGGAATAAAAAGAAATGGAATGCCTAATTGTATATGGAATGGAATGGGGAATGGAATGGAATGGAATGGGGAATGGAATGGGGAATTGAATGGGGAATCGAATGAATTGGAATTCGGAATGGAAGATTGAATGGAATGTTCAATGTAATGGAATGGAATGGGCAATAGAATGGGGAATGCAAAGTGGAATGGAATGGAATGGAGTGGAGAATTGAATGGAGAATGGAATTGGGAATGGAATGGGGAATGGAATGGGAAATGGACTGGAACGGAATGCGGAAATCTATTTGGTTTTTAATGGGGAATGAAATGGAGTGGAATAGGGAATGGAATGGGGAATGGAATGAGGAATGGAATGGGGATGTGAATAGAGAATGGAATGAAATGAATTTAGGAATGGAAGAGGAAATAGAATGTCTAATATAATGGAATGGATTGGGCAACGGAATGGGGAATGGAATGGGAATGGAATGGAATGGAGTCTGGAATTGAATGGAGAATGGCATTGGGAAAGGAATGGAATGAAAAGGGGAATGGAATGGGGAAAGGAATGGGGAATGGAATGAAATGGATTTGGGAATGGAAGGGGAATGGAATGTTGAAAGTAATGGAATGGAATGGGCAATAGAATGAGGAATCGAATGGGGAATGGAATGGAACAGAGAAGGGAATAGAATGGGGAATGGAATTGTTAAAGTAATGGAATGGAATGGGGAATGGAATGGGGAATTGAATGGGGAATGGAATGAAATGGAATTGTTAATGGAATGGGGAACGGCATAGAATGGAATGCAGAATTGTATATGGAATGGAATCGGGAATGGAATGGAATAGATTAAGAAATGTAATGGGGAATGGAATGGAGAATGGAATTGGGAATGGAATGGGGAATGGAATGGAATGGAACGGAAAACAGAATGTGCAATGTGGTGGGGAATGGAATGGGGAATAGAATGGGGAATGGAATGAAATGGAATTGTTAATGGAATGGGGAATGGTATGGAATGGAATGCAGAATTGTATATGGAATGGAATGGGGAAATGGAATGGAATGGAATGGGGAATGGAATGGGGAATGTAATGGGGAATTGAATGGGGATGGAATGAAATGGAATTGGAAATGGAAGGGGAAATGGAATGTTCAATGGAATGCAATTGAATGGGCAAATGAATGGGGAATGGAATGGGGAATGGATTGGAATGGAGTGGGGAATTGAATGGAGAAGGGAATTGGGAAAGGAATGGAATGGAATCGGGAATGGAATGGGGAATTGAATGGGGAAGGTAATGAAAAGGAATTGTTAAAGGAATTGGGAATGGTATGGAATGCAATGTGGAATTTATAAGTAATGGAATGGGAAATGGAATGGAATGGATTGGAGAATGAAATGTGGAAAGGAATGGTTAATGGAATGAAATGGATTTGGAAGTGGAAGGGGGAATAGAATGTTGAATGTAATGGAATGGAATAGGCAATGGAATGGGAAATGGAATGGGGAAAGGAATGGAAAGGAACGCGGAATTGCATATGGAATGGAATGGGGAGTGGAATGGAATGGAATGGGAAATAGAGTGAAGAATGGAATCGGGAATGGAATGCTACGCAATGGGGAATGGAACGGTGAGTGGAATGGAGAATGGAATGGGGAATGGAATGAAATGGAACGAGGAATGGAAGGTGGAATGAAACGGAAAAATGGAATGGAACAGAATGCGGAATTGTATATGTAATGGAATGGGGAATGGCATGGAATTGAATGGGGAATGGAATGCAGAATGGAATTGGGAATGGAATGTGGAATGGAATGGGGAATGGAATGGAACGGAATGCGGAAATGTATTTGCAATGGAATGGGGAATGGAATGGAATGGGGAATTGAATGGGGAATGGAATGAAAAGGAATTGTTAATTTAATAGGGAATGGAATGCGTAATTGTATATGGAATGGAATGGGGAATGGCATGGAATGGAATGGGGTATTGAATGGGGAATGGAAAGAAATGGAATTGGGAATGGAAGGGGGAAAGGAATGTTCAATGTAATGGAATCGATTGGGCAAGGGAATGGGGAATGGAATGGGAATGTAATGGAATGGAGTGGGGAATTGAATGGAGAATGGATTTGGGAAAAGAATGGAATGGAATGGGGAATGGAAAGGGGAGTTGAATGGGGAATGGAATAAAATAGAATTAGGAATGAAAGGGAGAATGGAGTATTGAATGTAATCGAATGGAATGAGTAATGGAATGGGGAATGAAATGGGGAATAAAAAGGAATGGAATGCCTAATTGTATATGGAATGTAATGGGGAGTGGAATGGAACGGAATGCGGAAGGGTATATGTAACGTAATGGGAAACGGAATGAAGAATGCAATTGGGAATGGAACACAATACAAGGGAGAATGGAACGGGGAGAGCAATGGGGAATGGAATGGAATAGAACGGGGAATGGAACATGGAATGTAATGATGAATGGAATGGGGAATGGAATGGAATGGAACAGGGAATGGGATGTGGAATGGAATGGGGAATGGAATGGAAAGGAATGTGGAATTGTATATGGAATGGAATGGGGAATGTAATGGAATGTAATGGGGAATTGAATGGGGAATGGAAAGAAATGGAATGGGAATGGAAGGGGGACTGGAATGTTCAATGTAATGGAATAGAATGCTCAATAGAATGGGGAATATAATTGGGATTGGAATGGAATGGAGAGGGGAATTGAATGGAGAATGGCATACGGAAAGATATGGAATGGAAAGGGGAATGAAATGGAATGGATTGGGGAATGGATTGGGGAATGGAATGAAATGGAATTGGAAATGGAAGGGGGAATCGAATGCTGAATGTAATGGAATGGAATAGGCAGTGAAATGCGGATTGGAATTGGGAAAGCAATGGAAAGGAATGCGGAATTGTCTATTGAATGAAATGGGGAATGGAATGGAATGGAATGCGAAAGTGAACGAAGAATGGAGTTGGGAATGGAATGCAATGGAATGGGGAATGGAACGGGGAGTACAATGGGGAATGCAATATAATGGAATGGGGAATGGAATGGAAACGAATGCGGAATTGCATATGAAATGGAATGGGGAATGGAATGCAATGGAATGGGAAATGGCTTGGAGAATGTTATTTGGAATGGAATGGGGAATGGAATGGAATGGAATGGGGTATGGAATGAGCAATAGAATGGGGAATGGAATGGAATGGAATGTGGAATTGGGAAATGCAATGAAGAATGGAATTGGGAATGGAATGCAATGGAAGGGGGAAGGGAATGGTGAGTGGAATGGGGAATGGAATGGAATGGAATGGGGAATGGAATGTGGAATGGAATGGAACAGAATGCGGAATTGTATATTTAATGGAATGGGGAATGGAATGGAATGGAACGAGGACTGGAATGTGGAATGGAATCGGGAATGGAATGGAAGGGAATGCGGAATTGTATACGCAATGGAATGGGAAATGGAATGGAATGCAATGGGGAATGGAATGGAGAATGGAATTGGGAATGTAATGGGGAATGGAATGGAATGGAATGGGGAATGGAATATGGAATGGAATGGGGAATGGAATATGGAATGGAATGGGGAATGGAATGGAACGGACTGTGGAATTGTATATGGAATGGAATGGGGAATGGAATGGAATGGAATGGGGAATGGAAAGGGGAATTGAATGGGGAATGGAATGAAATGGAATTGTTAATTTAATGGGGAATGGAATGGAATGGAATGGGGAAGGGAATGGGGAATGGAATGAAATGGAATTGGGAATGGAAGGGGGAATGGAATGTTCAATGTAATGGAATGGAATGTACAATGGAATGGGGAATGGAATGGAATGGATTGGTGAATTGAATGGAGAATGGAATTGGGAAAGAATGGAATGGAGTGAGGAATGGAATGGGGAATTGAATATGGAAAAGAATGAAACGGAATTGTTAATGGAATGGGGAATGCTATGGAATGGAATGTGGAATTGTATATGGAATGGAATGGGGAATGGAACATGGAATGTAATGGGGAGTGGAATGGAATGGAATGCGGAACTGTATATGTAATGTAATGGGGAATGGAATGGAATGGAATGGGGAATGGAATGGAGAATGGAATTCTGAATGAAATGGGGAATGGAATGGAATTGAACAGAAAATGGAATGTGGAATGGAATCGGGAAAGGAATGGAACGGAATGCTGAATCATATATGGAATAGATTGGGGAATGGAATGGAAAGGAATGGGGAATGGAATGGAGAATGGAATTGGGAATGGAATGGGGAAGGGAATTGGGAATTGAATGGGGAATGGAATGAAATGGAATTGTTAATTTAATAGGGAATGGAATGCGGAATTTTATATGGAATGGAATGAGGAATTGAATGGAATGGATTGGGGAATGCAATGGGGAATTGAATGGGAATGGAATGGAATGGAATGCGGAATTGTATATGGAATGTAATGGGGAATGGAACAGAATGGAATGGAAAATGGAATGGGGAATTGAATGGGGATGGAATGAAATGGAATTGGAAATGGAAGGGGAAATGGAATGTTCAATGAAAGGAAATGTAATGGGCAAAGGAATGAGGAATGGAATGGGGAATGGATAGGAATGTAACAGGGAATTGAATGGAGAACGGAATTGGGAAAGGAATGGAATGGAATGGGGAATGGAATGGGGAATTGAATGGGGAATGTAATGAAATCGAATTGTTAAAGGAATTGTGAATGGTATGGAATGGAATGCAGAATTGTATGTGTAATGGAATGGGGGATGGAATGGAATGGATTGGGGAATGAAATGGGGAAGGGAATGGGGAATGGAATGAAATGGAATTTCAAATGGAAGGAGGAATGGAATGTTGACTAGAATGGAATGGAATAGGCAATGGAATGGGGAATGGAATAGGGAAAGCAATGGAAAGGAATGCGGAATTGTATATGGAATGGAAAGACGGATGGAATGGAATGGAATGGGAAATGGAATGAAGAATGGAATTGGGAATGGAATGCAATACAAGGGAGAATGGAACGGGGAGAGCAATGGGGAATGGAATGGGGAATGGAATGGAATAGAACGGGGAATGGAACATGGAATGTAATGATGAATGGAATGGGGAATGGAATGGAATGGAATGGGGAATGGGATGTGGAATGGAATGGGGAATGGAATGGAAAGGAATGTGGAATTGTATATGGAATGGAATGGGGGATGTAATGGAATGTAATGGGGAATGAATGGGGAATGGAAAGAAATGGAATGGGAATGGAAGGAGGAATGGAATGTTCAATGTAATGGAATAGAATGCTCAATAGAATGGGGAATATAATTGGGATTGGAATGGAATGGAGAGGGGAACTGAATGGAGAATGGCATAGGGAAAGATATGGAATGGAAAGGGGAATGAAATGGAATGGATTGGGGAATGGATTGGGGAATGAAATGAAATGGAATTGGAAATGGAAGGGGGAATCGAATGCTGAATGTAATGGAATGGAATAGGCAGTGAAATGCGGAATGGAATTGGGAAAGCAATGGAAAGGAATGCGGAATTGTATATGGAATGGAAAGGGGAATGGAATGGAAACGAATGGGAAATGGAATGAATAATTGAAATGGGAATGGAATGCAATAGAACGGGGAATGGAATGGGAAATGGAGTGGAATGGAACGGGGAAAGCAAAGTGTAATGGAATGTTGAATGGAATGGACGGAACGCGGAATTGTATATGGAATGGAATGTGGAATTTAATGGAGTGAAATGGGGAATGGAATGGAGAAAGGAATTGGGAATGGAATGGGGAATGGAATGGAATGGAACAGGCAATGGAATGTGGAAAGGAATGGGGAATGTAATGGAATGGAATGATGAATTGTATATGGAATGGAGTGGGGAATGGAATGGAATGGAATGGGGAATGGAATGGGGATTTCAATTCAGAATGGAATGAAATGGAATTGCAAATGGAAGGGGGAATGGAATGTTGAAAGTAATGGAATGGAATAGGCAATGGAATGGTGAATGGAATTGGGAAAGCAATGGAAAGGAATGCCGAATTGAATATGGAATGGAATGGGGAACTGAATGGAATGGAATGGGAAAAGCAATGAAGAATGGAATTGGGAATGGAATGCAATGGAAGGGGGAAGGGAATGTTGAGTGGAATGGGGAATGGAATGGAATGGAATGGGGAATGGAATGTGGAATGGAATGGGGAATGGAATGGAATGGAATGTAGAATTGTACATGGAATGGAATGGGGAATTTAATGGAATGAAATGGGGGATGGAATGGAGAATGGAATTGAGAATGGAATGGGGAATGGAATGGAATGCAACGGGAATGGAATGTGGAATGGAAAGGGAAATTTAATGGAATGGAATGTGGAATAGTCTATGGAATGGAATGGGGAATGGAATGGAATGGAATGGGGAATGGAATGGGGAATTGAATCCAGAATGGAATGAAATGGAATTGGGAATGGAGGGGGGAATGGAATGTTCAATATAATGGAATGGAATGGGAAATGGAATGGGGAATGGAATGGCGAATGGAATGGAATGGAGTGTGGAATTGAATGGACAATGGAATGAAATGACATTCTTAATGGAATGGGGAATGGTATGGAATGGAATGCGAAATTGTATATTTAATGAAATGGGTAATGGAATGGAATGGACTGTGGAATGGAATGGGGAATGAAATGAAATGGGAATATTAATGGAATATAGAATGGTATGGAATGGAATGCGGAATTGTGCATGGAATGGAATGGGGAATGGAATGTAATGGATTAGGGAATCGAATGGGGAATGGAATGGGGAAAGCAATGGATAGGAATGCGGAATAGTATATGAAAGGGAATGGGGAATGGAATTTAATGGAATGGGAAATGGAATGAAGAATGGAATTTGGAATGGAATGCAATGGAACGGGGAATGGAACAGGGAGTGGAATGGGGAATGGAATGGGGAATGGAATGGAATGGAATGGAATGGAGAATGGCATGTGGAATGGAATGGGGAATGGTATGCAGCCGAATGCGGAATTGTATGTGGAATGGAATGGGGAATGGAATGGAATGGAAAGGGGAATGGAATGGAGAATGGAAATGGGAATGGAATGGGGAATGGAACAGGGAACGGAATGTGTAATGGAATGTTGAATGGAATGGAACGGAATTCGGAATTGAATATTTAATGAAATGTGGAATGGAATGGAATTGAATGGGGAATGGAATTGGAATAGAATGCGGAATGGAATGAAATGGAATTTGATGTGGAAGGGGGAATGGAATGTTCAATGTAATGTAATGGAATGGGCAACGGAATGGGGAATGAAATGGAGAATGGAACCAGGAAAGTAATGGAATGGAATGGGGAATGGAATGGGAAATGGAATGGGGAATGGAATGAAATGGAATTTTAAATGGAAGGGGAAAAGGAATGTTGAATGTAATAGAACGGAATAATCAATGGAAAGGGGAATGGAATGCGGAATGGAATGGAATGGAATGCGGAATTGTATATGGAATGGAATGGGGAATGGAATTAAATGAAATGGGGAATGGAATGGGGAATTAAAAGGGGAGTGTAATGAAATGGAATTGTTAATTTAGTGGGGAATAGAATGGAATGGAATGCGGAATTGTATATGGAATGCAATGAGGAATGGAACGGAATGGAATGGGGAATGGAATGCGGAATTGAAAGGAGAATGGAATGAAATGGAAATGTTAATTTAATGGGGAGCGAAATGGAATGGAATGCGGAATTGTATATGGAATGGAATGGCTAATGGAATGGAATGGGGAATGGAATTGGGAATGGAATGAAATGGAATTGGGAATTGAAGGATGAATGGAATGTTGAATGTAATTAAATGGAATAGGCAATGAAATTGGGAATGGAATGGGGAAAGCAATGGAAAGGAATGCGGAATTGTATATGGAATGGAATGGGGAATGGAATGGAATGGAATGGGAAATGGAATTAAGAATGGAATTTGGAATGGAATGCAATGGAACGGGGAATGGAATGGGGAGTGGAATGGTAAATGGAACGGGTAATGGAAAAGAATGGAACGGGGAATGGAATGTGGAATCGAATGGGGAATGGAATGGAACAGAAGGCAGAATTGTATATGTAATGGAATGGGGAATGGAATCGAATGGAATGGGGAATGGAATGGAGAATGGAATTGGGAATGTAATGGTGAATGGAATGGAATGGAATGTGGAATTGAATGTGGAATGGAATGAGGAATGGAATGGAATGGAATGTGGAATTGTATATCTAATGATATGGGGAATGGAATGGAATGGGGAATGGAATGGGGAATTGAATGGGGAATGGAATGAAATGGAATTGTTAATTTAATGAGGAATGGAATGGAATGGAATCTAGAATTGTATATGGAATGGAATGCTGAATGGAGTGGAATGGAATGGGGAATGGAATAGGGAATTGAAGGGGAAATAGAATTAAATGGAATTGTTAATGGAATGGGGAATGGTTTGGAATGGAATGCGTAATGGAATGAAATGGATTGGGGAATGGAATGGGGAATTGAATGGGGAATTAAATGGTATGGAATATAGAATGGAAGGGGGAATGGAATGTTGAATGTAATTAAATTGAAAGTGGAATGGAATGTGGAAAGGAATGGAATGGAATGGGGAGTGGAATGGCTAACTTAATGGGGAATGGAATGAAATGGAATTTTCAATTTAATGGGGAACGGAATGGAATGGAATGCGGAATGGTGTATGGAATGAAATGGGGTATGGAATGGAATGGAATGCAGAATTGTATATGGAATGGAATAGGGAATTGAATGGAATGGAATGGGGAATGGAATGGAATGGAACGGGGAATGGAGTGTCTAATTGAATGGGGAATGGAATGTAACGGAATGCAGAAATGTGTACGGAGTGGGATGTGGAATGGAATGGAATGGAATGCAGAATTGTATATGGAATGGAATGGGGAATTTAATGGAATGGAATTGGGAACGGAATGGGAAATTGAATGGGGAATGTAACAAAATGGAATGGGGAATGGAAGGGAGAATGAAATTGGAAATGGAATGGAATGGAACAGGGAATGGAATGTGGAACGGAATGGGGAATGGTATGGAATGGAAGTAGAATTGTATATGGAATGGAATGGGGAATGGAATGGAATGGAATAGGGAATGGAATGAGGAATTGAATGGGGAATGGAATGAAATGGAATTCTCAATTTAGTAGGGAATGGAATGGAATTGAATGCTTAATTGTATATAGAATGAAAAGAGGAATGGAATGGAATGGAATGGAATGGAATGGAATGGAATGGAATGGAATGGAATGGAATGTGGAATGGAATGGGGAATTGAATGGGGAATGGAATGAAATGGAATTGGGAATGGAAGGGGAATGGCATGTTCAATGAAATGGAATGGAATGGGCAATGGAATGGGGAATGAAATGGGGAATGGAATGGAATGGATTGGGGAATAGAATGGGGAATGGAGTGGAATTTATTGGGCAATGGAATGGGGAATGGAATGAAATGGAGTGGAGAATTGAATGGAGAATGAAATTAGGAAAGGAATGGAATGGATTGGGGAATGGAATGGGGAATTTAATGGGGAAAGGAATGAAATGGAATTGTTAATGGAGGGGGAATGGTATGGAATGGAACACGGAATTATAAATGCAATGGAATGGGGAATGGAATTTAATGGAATGGGGAATGGAATGGGGAAATGAATGGGGAATGGAATGAAATGGGATTATTTATGGAATGTGGAATGGTATGGAATGTAATGCGGAACTGTATATGGAATGTAATGGGGAATGGAATGGGGAATGGAATGGATAATGGAATGGGGAATGGAATTAAATGAAATTGAAAATGGAAGGGGGAATTGAATGTTGAATGTAATGGAATGAAATAGGCAATGGAATGGGGAATGGAATGGGGAAATCAATGCAAAGGAATGTAGAATTGTATATGGAATGGAATGAGGAAATCAATGGAAAGGAATGCGGAATTGTATATGGAACGGAATGGGGAATGGAATGGAATGGAATGGGAAATAGAATGAAGAATGAAACTGGGAATGGAATGCAATGGAACAGTTAATGGAACGGGGAGTGGAATTGGGAATGGAATGGGAAATGGAATGCAATGGAACGGGGAATGGAATGTGGAATGGAATGGGGAATGGAATGGAATGGAATGCAGAATTGTATGTGGAATGGAATGGGGAATGGAATGGAATGGAATGGGAAGTAGAATGAAGAATGGAATTTGGAATGGAATGCAATGGAACGGTTAATGGAATGGGGAATGGAATGTGGAATGGAATGGGGAATAGAATGGAACGGAATGCAGAATTGTATATAGAATGGAATGTGGAATGGAATGGGGAATGGAATGGAATGGAATGCAGAATTGTATATGGAATGGAATGAGGAATTAAATGGAATGGAATGGAATGGGGAATGGAATGGAGATTGGAATTGGGAATGGAATGGAATGGAACGGGGAATGGATGTGGAATGGACTGGGGAATGGAATGTAAAGGAATGCGGAATTGTGTATGGAATGGAATGGGGAATGGAATGGAACGGAATGCGGAATGGAATGGAGAATTGAATGGGGAATGGAATGAAATGGAATTGTTAATTCAATGGGGAATGGAATGGAATGGAATGGAATGCAGAATTGTACATGGAATGAAATGGGGAATGGAATAGAACAGAATGGGAATGGAATGGGGAATTGAATGGGGAATGGAATGAAATGGAATTGGGAATGGAAGGGGGAATGGAATGTTCAATGTAATGGAATGGAATAAGCAATGGAATGTGGAATGGAATGGGGAAAGCAATGGATAGGAATGCAGAATAGTATAGTTAAGGCAATGAGAAATGGAATGGAATGGAATGGGAAATGGAATGAACAATGGAATTGGGAATTGAATGAAATGGAACGGGCAATGGAATGGGGAGTGGAATGGGGAATGGAATGGAATGTATCTAGGAATGGAATGTGGAATGGAATGTGGAATGAAATGGAATGGAATGCGGAATTGTATGGGGAATGGAATGGGGAATGGAATGGAATGGAACGGGGAATAGAATGGCAAATGGAATTGGGAATGGAATGGGGAATGTAATGGAAAGGAACAGGAAATTAATGTGGAATTGAATGGGGAATGGAATGGAATGGAATTGTTAATTTAATGGGGAATGGAATGGAATGTAATGCGGAATTGTATATGGAATGGAATGGGGAATGGAATGGAATGATGAATGGAATGGGGAATTGAATGGTGAATGGGATGCAATGGAATTGTGAATGGAAGGCGGAATGGAATGTTCAATGTAATGGAATGGAATGGGCAATGGAATGGGGAATGGAATGGAATGGATTGGGGAAGTGAATGGAGAATGGAACTGGGAAAGTAATGGAATGGAATGGGGAATGGAATGGGAAATGGAATGGGGAATGGAATGAAATGGAATTTTAAATGGAAGGGGGAATGGAATGTTGAATGTAATAGAATGGAATAGTCAGTGGAAAGGGGAATGGAATGGGGAATGGAATGGAATGGAATGGAATGCGGAATTGTATATGGAATGGAATGGGGAATGGAATGGGGAATGGAATGGGGAATTGAATGGGGAATGGAATGAAATGGAATTGTTAATTTAGTGGGGAATGGAATTGAATGGAATGCGGAATTGTATATGGAATGCAATGCGGAATGTAATGGAATGGAATGGGGAATGGAATGGGGAATTGAAAGGGGAATGGAATGATATGGAATTGTTAATTTAATGGGGAGTGAAATGGAATGGAATGCGGAATTATATATGGAATGGAATGGCTAATGGAATGGAATGGAAAATGGAATAGGGAATTTAATGGGGAATGGAATGAAATGGAATTGGGAATGGAAGGATGTATGGAATGTTCAATGTAATGGAATGGAATGGGCAAAGGAATGGGGAACTGAATGAGAAATGGAATGGAATGGAATGAGGAATGGAATGGAAAATGGAATTGGGAAACGAATGGAATGGAATGGCGAATGGAATGGGGAAATGAATGGAGAATGGAATGAAATGAATTTTTAATGGAATGGGGAATGGTATGGAATGGAATGCGGAATTGTATATGGAATGGGATGTGGAATGTTATGGAATGGATTGGGGAATGGAATGGGGAATGAAATGGGGAATGGAATGAAATGGAATTGAAAATGGAAGGGCAAATAGAATGTTGAATGTAATTAAATGGAATAGGAAATGAAGTTGGGAATGGAATGGAGAAAACAATGGAAAGGAATGTGGAATTGTATATGGAATGGAATGGGGAATGGAATGGAATGGGAAATGGGATTAAGAATGGAATTTGGAATGGAATGCAATGGAACGGGGAATGGAACGGGGAGTGGAATGGTAAATTGAATGGGTAATAAAATAGAATGGAATGGGGAATGGAATGTGGAATGGAATGGAACGGAATGCGGAATGGTATATGTAATGGAATGGGGAATGGAATCGAATGGAATGGGGAATGGAATGAAGAATGGAATTGGGAATGTAATGGTGAGTGGAATGGAATGGAACGTGGAATTGAATGTGGAATGGAATGAGGAATGGAATGGAATGGAATGCGGAATTGTATATTTAATGGTATGGGGAATGGAATGGGGAATGGAATGGGGAATTGAATGGGGAATGGAATGAAATGGAATTGTTAATTTAATTTGGAATGGAATGGAATGGAATGTGGAATTGTATATGGAATGTAATGCTGAATGGAGTGGAATGGAATGAGGAATGGAATAGAGAATTGAAGGGGAAATGGAATTAAATGGAATTGTTA
This sequence comes from Alouatta palliata, assembly GCA_004027835.1. NCBI lineage: Eukaryota > Metazoa > Chordata > Mammalia > Primates > Atelidae > Alouatta > Alouatta palliata. The sequence continues at coordinate 35,728 of PVKV010017319.1, forward strand.
AAGTAATGGAGAATGGTATGGAATGGAATGTGGAATTGTATATGGAATGGAAAGGGTAAAGGAATGGGAATGATTGGGGAATGGAATGGGGAATTGAATGGGGAATTAAATGGTATGGAATATAGAATGGAAGGGGGAATGGAATGTTGAATGTAATTAAATGGAAAGTGGAATGGAATGGGGAAAGGAATGGAATGGAATGGGGAGTGGAATGGCTAATTTAATGGGGAATGGAATGAAATGGAATTTTCAATTTAATGGGGAATGGAATGGAATGGAATGCAGAATTGTGTATGGAATGGAATGGGGTATGGAATGGAATGGAATGCAGAATTGTATATGGAATGGAATAGGGAATTTAATGGAATGGAATGGGGAACGGAATGGGGAATTGAATGGGGAATGTAATGGAATGGAATGGGGAATGGAATGGAGAATGAAATTGGGAATAGAATGGAATGGAACGGGGAATGGAATGTGGAATGGAATGGGGAATGGAATGGAATGGAAGCCGAATTGTATATGGAATGGAATGGGTAATGGAATGAATGGATTGGGGAGTGGAATGAGGAATTGAATGGGGAGTGGAATGAAATGGAATTCTCAATTTAGTGGGGAATGGAATGGAAGTGAATGCTTAATTGTATATAGAACGGAATGGGAAATGGAATGGAATGGAATGGGAAATGGAACGGGGAATTGAATGGGGAATGGAATGAAATGGAATTGGAAATGGAAGGGGAATGGTATGTTCAATGAAATGGAATGGAATGGGCAATGGAATGGGGAATGAAATGGGGAATGGAATGGAATGGATTGGGGAATGGAATGGGGAATGGAATGGAATTTATTGGGCAATGGAATGGGGAATGGAATGGAATGGAGTGGGGAATTGAATGGAGAATGGAATTGGGAAAGGAATATAATAGATTGGAGAATGGAATGGGGAATTTAATGGGGAAATGAATGAAATGGAATTGTTAATTGAATGGGGAATGGTATGGAATGGAATGCGGAATTATAAATGCAATGGAATGGGGAATGGAATTTAATGGAATGGGGAATGGAATGGGAAAATGAATGGGGAATGGAATGAAATTGAATTGTTTATGGAATGTGGAATGGTATGGAATGGAATGCGGAATTGTACATGGAATGTAATGGGGAATGGAATGGAAGGGATTGGGGAATGGAATGGATAATGTAATGGGGAATGGAATTAAATGGAATTGGAAATGGAAGGGGAATTGAATGTTGAATGTAATGGAATGAAATAGGCAATGGAATAAGGAATGGAATGGGGAATGGAATGGGGAAAGCAATGGAAAGGAATGCGGAATTGTATATGGAACGGAATGGGGAATGGAATGGAATGGAATGAAATGGGAAATAGAATGAAGAATGGAATTGGGAATGGAATGCAATGGAATGGTTAATGGAATGGGGAGTGGAATGGGGAATGGAATTGGAAATGGAATGTAATGGAACAGGGAATGGAATGTGGAATGGAATGGGGAATAGAATGGAATGGAATGCAGAATTGTATATGGAATGGAATGGGGAATGGAATGGAATGGAATGGGGAATGGAATGCAGAATGGAATTGGGAATGGAATGGGGAATGGAATGGAATGGAACGGGGAATGAATGTCGAATGGACTGGGGAATGGAATGTAACGGAATGCGGAATTGTGTATGGAATGGAATGGAGAATGGAATGGAATGGAATGCGGAATGAAATGGAGAATTGAATGGGGAATGGAATGAAATGGAATTGTTAATTTAATGGGGAATGGAATGGAATGGAATGGAATGCGGAATTGTATATGGAATGAAATGGGGAATGGAATGAAATGGAATTGGGAATGTAAGGGGGAATGGAATGTTCAATGTAATGGAATGGAATGGGCAATGGAATGGGGAATGGAATGGAATGGAGTGGGGAACTGAATGGAGAATATAATTGGGAAAGGAATGGAATGGAAAGGGTAATGAAATGGTGAATTTAATGGGGAATGGAATAAAATGGAATTGTTAGTTGAATGGGGAATGGTATGGAATGGAATGCGGAATTGTATATGGAATGGAATGGGGAACACAATGGAATGGATTGGGGAATGGAATGGCGAATGGAATGGGGAATGGAATGAAATGTAATTAGAAATGGAAGGGGGAATGGAATTTTGAATGTAATGGAATGGTATGGGCAATGGAATGGGGAATGGAGTGGGGAATGGAATGGAATGCAGTGGGGAATTTAATGGAGAATAGAATTGGGAAAGGAATGGAATGGAATGGGGAATGGAATGGAGAATGAAATGGGGAATGGAATGGGGAATGGAATGGATTGGCACAGGGAATGGAGTATGGAATGGAATGGGGAATGGAATGGAATGGAATGGGAAACGGAATGTAGAATGGAATTGGGAATGGAATGCAATGGAATGGGGAATGGAACGGGGAGCGGAATGGGGAATGGAATGGAAAATGGTATGCAATTAAATGGGGAATGGAATGTGGAATGGAATGGAATGGAATGCCAAATTGTATATGGAATGGAATGGGGAATGGAATGGAAAATCAAATTCTGAATTGAATGGGGAATGGAGTGGAATGGAATGGGGAATGGAATGGGGAATGGAATGTGGAATGGAATGGGGAATGGAACGGAATGGAATGCAGAATTGTATATGGAATGGAATGTGAAATGTAATGGAATGGAATGTTGAATGGAATGGGGAATTGAATGGGAAATGTTATGAAATGGAATTCTTAATTTATGGGGTAATGGAATGGAATGGAATGCAGAATTGTATATGGAATGGAATGGGGAATGGAATGGAATGGGGAATTCAATGGGGAATTCAATGGGGAATGGAATGAAATGGAATTGGGAATTCAATGGGGAATGGAATGAAATGGAATTGGGAATGCAAGGGGGAATGGAATGTTCAATGTAATGGAATGATATGGGCAATGGAATGGGGAATGGAATGGAATGGAGTGGGGAATTGAATGGAGAATGAATTGGGAAAGGAATGGAATGGAATGGTGAATGGAATGGAGAATGCAATGGGGAATGGAATGGGGCATGGAATGGAATGGCTCAGGGAATGGAGTATGGAATGGAATGGGGAATGGAATGGAATGGAATGCGGAATTGTGTATGGAATGGAATGGGGAATAGAATGGAATGGAATGCGGAATTGAATGGCAAATTGAATTTGGAATGAAATAAAATGGAATTGTTAATTTAATGAGGAATGCAACGGAATGGAATGCGGAATTTTATATGGAATGGAATGGGGAATGGAATAGAATTGAATGGGAATGGAATGGGGAATTGAATGGGGAATGGAATGAAATGGAATTGGGAATGGAAGGGGGAATGGAATGTTCAATGTAATGGAATCGAATCGGCAATGGAATTGGGACTGGAATGTAATGGAGTGGGGAATTGAATGGAGAATGTAATTGGGAAAGGAATGGAATGGAATGGGGAATGGAATGAGGAATTTAAAGGGAATGAAATGAAATGGAATTGTTAATGAAATGGGGAATGGTATGGAATGGAATGCGGAATTGTATATAAAATGGAATGGGGAACGGAATGGAATGGATTGGGGAATGGAATGGGGAATGGAATGGGGAATCGAATGAGGAAAGCAATGGAAAGGAATGCAGAAATGTATATTGAATGGAATGATGAATGGAATGGAATTGAATGGGAAATGGAATGAAGAATGGAATTGGGAATGGAATGCAATGGAACGGGGAATGGAACGGGGAGTGGAATGGGGAATGGAATGGGGAATGGAAACGGTAAATAGAATGTGGAATGGAATGGAATGGAATGCCGAATTGTATATGGATTGGAATTGGGAATGGAATGGAACGGAATGGGGAATGGAATGGAGAAAGGAATGGGAGTGGAATGGGGAATGGAATGGGGAATGGAATGGGAAATGGAATGGAACGGAATGTGGAATTGTATATGGAATGGAATGGGAAATGGAATGGAACGGAATGTGGAATTGTATATGGAATGGAATGGGGAATGGAATGGAATGGAACGGGGAATGGAATGAGGAATTGAATGGTTAATTGTATGAAATGGAATTGTTAATTTAATGGGGAATGGAATGGAATAGAATGCGGAATTGTATATGGAATGGAATGGGGAATGCAATGGAATGGAATGTTGAAAGGAATGGGGAATTGAATGGGGAATTGAATGAAATGGAATTGGGGATGCAATGGGGAATGGAATGTTCAATGTAATGGAATGGTATGGGCAATGGAATGGGGAATGGAATGGGGAATGGAATGGAATGGAGTGGGGAACTGAATGGAGAATGGAATTGTGAAAGGAATGAAATGGAATGGTTAATGCAATGGGGAATTGAATGTGGAATGGAATGAAATGGAATTGTTAATGGAATGGGGAATGGTATGGAATGGAATGCCCAATTGTATATGGAATGGAATGGGGAATGGAATGGAATGGATTCGGGAATGGAATGGGGAATGAAATGGGGAATGGAATGAAATGAAATTGGAAATGGAATGGGGAATGAGATGGAATGGAATGCAGAAATGTATATGGAATGGAATGGGGAATGGTATGGAATGGATTATGGATTGGAATGGGGAATGGAATGGTGAATGAAATGAAATGGAATTGGAAATGGAAGGGGTAATGGAATGTTGAATGTAGTGGAATGGAATAGGCAATGCAATGGGGAATGGAATGGGGAAAGCAATGGAAATGAATGCGGAATTGTATATGGAATGGAATCGGGAATGGAAAGGCAAGGCAATAGAAGGCAAGGCAAGGCAATTTACAGAAAGGCAAGGTACCATGGGCAGCAGGGTAAGATAAAGCCAGACAAGGCAAGCCCTAATGGGTACTATGACAGTGGAAGACAAGGCAATGCAGTGCCCTATGAACAACATGTTAAGCCAAGGCAAAGCAACATGTGCACCATGGTAAGGCAAAGCAATGGAAGACACCCTGGGCACAACAATATGGCAAAGCAAGAAAAATCAAGGTAAGCATTTCACATTGGGAATGATGTTAATGCAAGCCAAGGAAATATAAAAAACATGAGCACAATAGTAAGACAAAACAAGGCAAGGCAAGGCACCATGGGTACCATGGTAAAGCATGGCAAGGCAAGGCACAATGGGCATCATAGTATGGCAATACATCATAGACGCCTCGCTCTGGCAGAGCAAGGCAAGTCAATGCACCATTGGCACTACGAAAAGGCAAGGAAAGGCAAGGCAAGTCACCATGGACACCATTGGTGGCAGGGAAGGCAAGGCAGTGCAAGGCACAATAGGCATCATGGTACGGCAAGGCCAGGCAAGGCAAGGCACCATGACCATCATGGTAAGGATAGGCAAGGTAAAGAACATTAAGTAACATGGTAAAGAAAGCAAGGCAAGCCAAAGAATCTCACAATGGGCACCATGATAAGGCAAGGCAAGGCCAGTAACCATGGGCACCATGGTAAGGCAAACATGTCAAGGAAAGGAAAAGCACAATGGGCAGCATGGTAAGAATAGGCATGGCAAGACACCATATTCACCATGGAAAGGCCAAGAAAGTCAAGGCAGGGCAAGGTAAGGCAAAGCAAGGTAAGGCAAGGCAATGCAAGGCATCACAGGCACTATGGTAAAGCAAGGCAAGGGAAAGTAAGCACTGCAAAGAAAGGTAAGAGAACATTCTATGTGTACCATGGTAAGGGAAGGCAAGCAAGTAAAGGCACCATGGACTCCATGGTAATGCAATGCAAGGCAAGGTAAGGCAGGTTAAGACACCATGTGCAGCATGGTAAGGCAGGGAAAGGCAATAAAAGGCACCATGGGCACCACAGTAAGGCAAAGGAAGGTTGGCAATATAGGCATCATAGTAAGGCAAGGCAAGGCACCATGGGCAACATTGTAAGGTGAGCAAAGGCACGGCAAGGCAATAAACCATAGGCACCGTGGTTAAACAAGGCAAGGCAAGGCACCATGGGCATAAAGGTAACATAAGCCAAGGAAAGTCACCATGGGCATCATGTTAAGGCAAGTCAAGACATGGCAAGGGAAGGCACGATGTTCTCTGTGGAGAGTCAAGACAAGGTAAGGCATGGTAAAGCGCCATGGGCACCACTGTAATGTGAGGCAACAAAAGGCACAATGGGCACAATGGTAAGATAAGGAAAGTCAAGAAACGGCTCTGGGGAACCACATAAAGAAAGGCAAGGCAAAGCAAGGAATGGCAAGACCAGAAAGTCAGCATAGTAAGGCAAGGCAAGGCATGTCAAAGCACCATGGGCACCCTAGAATGTCAGGACTAGACAAGGAACGGTAAAGCAAGGCAATAAGGGCACCATGGTAAGACAATGCAATGCAGGTTGACACATTACAGGCACCATGGTAAGACAAAGCAAGGAAAGAAAGGCATCGTATGCATCATGGTACAGCAAGCCAAGGCAAGACACCATGGGCACCAAAGTAAGGCAAGGCATGGCAAGGTAACATGGGCAACACGGTAAGGCAAATCAAGGAAAGTCACCATGGGCAATATGGTAACACAAGTCATGACAAAGGACCAAGGGTACCATGTTAAGACAGAGCAAAGCAAGGCAAAACAAAGCACAATTGGCAACATGGAAGCACAAAGCAAGTCATAGGAATGCACCATGGACATCATGGCAAGAGAACACAAAGAAGACAAGAAAGGGCATGGCAAGGCACCATGGCAACCATGGAAAGGCAAGCGAAGGCCAGGCAAGACCACTATGGACACTGTGGTAGTTCAAGGCACAGCAAGCCAAAGCACCATGGACAGCATGGTAAGGCAAGACATGGCACCAAGGACACCATGGTAAAGCAAGGCAATGCAAGGCAAAACAATGCACTATAGGCACCTTCATAAGTCAAGGCAAGGCATGGCAAGGCACCATGGACACACTGGTAAAGGAAGACAAGGCAAGACAATGCAAAGCAAGGTGCCATAGGCACCATGGGAGGGCAAGGCAAACTACGGAGGGGAACCATGTGCCCACTAGTAAAAGAAGAAAAGGCAAGGCTCCATGGGCACCCAGGTAAGGCAAGGCACAGCAAGGCATTAAGGGTAACACGGAAGTGGAAAGCAAGTTAAGAAAAGGCAAGGCAGCTCTCCATGGGACAACGTTAAGGCAAGACAGCGCAAGGCAAGGCAATGCAAGGAACCATGGGCACCATGGTAAAACAAGGCAAGGCAAACCAAGGCACAATAGGCATCATGGTAAAGCAAAGCAATGGAAGGCACTGTGGGCACCATGGTAGGGCAAGGCAAGGCAAGGCAAGGACTCATGAGTACAATGTTAAGGTAAGGCAAGACAAGAGAAGGGAAGGCAAGGCACCATGTGTACCATGGTAAGGCAAGGCAAGACAAAGCAAGTCACCATTGGCACAAGAGTAAGGCATGGCAAGGAAATTCAGGTCACCAATGACAGTATGGACACCTTTGTAAGGAAAGGTATGGCAAGGCAAGGCAAGACATCATGGACACAATGATCAGGAAAGGCAAGACAAATAAAGACACCATGGGCACCATGGTAAGGAAAGGCAACCCAAGGCAACCCAAGGCACCATATGCAACATGGTAATGCATGGCCAGGCAAGGTAAATCACCATAATCACCACAGTAATGCAAAGCAAGGCAAGGCAATGCAATCTGCCATTAGAACCACAGGAAAGCAAAGCAATGCAAGACAAGGAAAGGAACCACGGGCACCATGATATGGCAAGGCAAGACAAAGCAAAGCACCATGGGAACTTTGGTAAAGCAAGGGAATAAGGCAAGAGAAGGGACAATAGGACAAGGTTAAGCAAGTGAAGGAGAGACAAGCCACCATGGGCACCATGGTATGGCAATGCAAGGAAAGGCAAGGCACAATGGAAATCATTGTAATTCAAAGTAAGGCAAGCCTAGGCACGATGGGCACCATGGTAAGGCAAGGCACTGTAGAAAATCCAAAATGGCAAAGCAAGGGACTGAAAGGCAAAACAAGTTACCATGGGCATATGGATAGGCAAGGTAAGGCAAGACATCATGGGCACCATGGTAAGGCAAGTTAAAGCTAGGCAAGCCACTATGGGTCACAAGGTAAGGCAAGGCAAAACACCATGGTACCATGGTAATGCAAATGAAGGTATGGCAAGTCAAGGCACCATGGGCAGCACGGTAAGGTCAGTCCAAGCAAGGCATGTCCCAATGGGCACTGTGATAGGGGAAGGTAAGGAAATGCAATGCATCATGGGCAACATGTTAAGGCAAAGCATAGCAAGGCAAGGCAACATGTGCACCATGGTAAAGTAAACAATGCAAGGCACCCTGGGCACCATGGTAAGTCATAAAAAAGAAAGGCAAGGCAAGCATGGCACCAGGGGCAACATGTTAATGCACATGAAGACAAGTACCATGGGCACCACTGTAAGGCAAAACAGGCAAGGCAACGAATCATATGTACCATGGCAAGGCATGGCAAGGCAAATCACTATAGGCAACATAGTAAGGCAATGCATTACAGCCACCATACTATGGCAAGGCAAGGCTTTTCAAAGCATGATAGGCACCATGGTAAGGCAAAAGAAGGAAAGGCAAGGCAAGGCACCATGGGGAATATGGCAAGGCAAGCAAGGCAAGGCAAAGCACAATAGGCCTCATTATAAAGCAAGGACAGGCAAGACCAGACACCATGAACATCATGTTAAGGCAAGACACATTGGGCATCATGGTAAGGAAAGCATAGCAAGCCATGGAAACTCACAAAAGGGCACGATGATAAGAGAAGGCCATTAACCATGGGCATCCTATTAAAGTTAATATTTCAAGGGAAGTAAAGCACAAGGCAAGACGTGGCAAGACAAGTCACCATATTCACCATGGAAAGGCAAAGCAAGGCAAGACACGGCAAATCAAGGCAAAGCAATGAAAGGCAAGGTAAGGCAAGGCTAATCACCATTGGCAAAATGGTAAGACAAGGCAAGGGATGGCAGGCACTGCAAAGCAAGGCAATGGAATGTACTATGTGTACCATTGTGAGGGAAGTCAAGGCAAGTCAAGGTACCACGAGTCCCATGGTAATGCAAAGCAAGTCAAGGTTAGGCAAGGCAAGGCAATATGGTAAGGCAGGACAAGGTAATACAAGGCACCATGTACACCACGGTAAGACAAGGGAAGGTAAGGCAACAGAGGCATCATCTTAAGGCAAGGCAAGGCCATACACCATGGGGAACATGGTAAGGGGAGGCAAGGAAAGGCAAGGCAAGACAAGGAACCATAGGCAACATGGTAAAACAAGACAAGGCAAGGCAAGTCGCCATTGGCACCATGGTAATGTAAGGCACCATGAGCAAGGCACCATGAGCATCATAGTAAGACAAAGCAAGACATGACAAGGGAAGGCATCATGGGCACAATGGAGAGGCAAGTCAAGGCATGGTAAGGCGCCATGGGCACCACAGTAAGGCAAGGCAATGCAAGGCACAATGGCCAAAATTGTAAGGCAAGGAATGTTACGAAAATGCACTGTGGGCAGCATGTAAAGAAAGGCAAGGCAAAGTAGGAAAAGCAAGACCACAAAGTCACAATGTTATGGGACAGCAAAGCATATCAAAGCACCATGGGCACCCTGGTAAGTCAAGACTAGGCGTGGCAAGGCAAGGCAATAAGGGCATCGTGGTAAGGCAAGGCAATGAAAGTTCAGTCATTATGGGCACCATGGTAAGGCAAGACAAGAAAAGGTAAGGCAAATCATGGCAAGGCCAAGCATCATATTCACCATGACAAGGCAAAGCAAAGCAAGCAACTGCAAGGCAAGGAAAAGTAGTGTAAGGCAAGGCAGGACCAGGCAATGCTAATCACCACTGGCACCACGGTAAGGCAAGGCAAGGGAAGGCAGGCACTGCAAAGCAAGGCAAGGGAACATACTATGTGCAACTTGGTAAGGGAAGGAAAGACAAGGCAAGACACCATGGGCAGCATGGTAAGGCAAACTAAGGCAATAAAAATCACCATGGGCACCACAGTAAGGCATAGGAAAGTAAAGCAACATAGGCACCATGGTAAGGCAAGGCAAGGCAATTCACCATGGGCAACATGTTAAGGCGAGGCAAGGCAATGCAAGACAAGGAACTATAGGCACCATTGTAAAACAAGTCAAGGCCAGGCAAGGCGCCATGGGCACCATGGTAAGGTGAGTCAACGCAAGGCACCATGGGCACCATATTAAGGCAAGGAGACTGAGGAAAATGCACTGTAGGCACCATGTAAAGAAAGGTAAGAAAAAAAAATGGAAAGGCAAGACAACAAACTCTCCATTGTAGGGCAAGAAAAGGCATGTCAAAGCACCATGAGCATACTGGTACATCATGACTAGGCAAGACAAGACAAGTCAAGGCAAAGCAAGAAGAGCAACATATTAATGCAAGACTTTCAAAGTGAGGCACTATGGGCTCCATAGTAGGGCAAGGCAAGGAAAGGAAAGGCATCATAGGCACCATGATATCTGAAGGAAAGGCAAGGCCCAATAGGCACCATGGTAAGGCAAAGCAAGTCAAGGCAGCCTGGGCAACATTGTAAAGCAAGGCAAGTTAAGGCAGTGCAAGGCAAGGCAGCTCTCCATTGGCACAATATTAAGGGAATTCAACACAAGGCAAGGCAATTCCAGGTCCAATGGGCAACATGGTAAGACAGGGCAAGGCAAGCCAAGGCACCATAGGCACCATGGTAAGGCAAAGCAAGACAAGGCACTCTAGCCACCATGGTAAGGCAAGGCAAGGCAAAGAAGAATGGCTAGAATGATAAGACAAGGCAAAGGAAGTCAAGTCAAGTCAAGGCAAGCAATGAAAGGCAAGACAAGGCCAGACGCCAAGGGCTCCATGGTAAGTCAGGGAAAGGCAAGGCAAGTCACCATGGTCACCATTGTAAGACAAGGTATAGCAAGCCTAGGCACTATCAGCATCATGGTAAGGCAAGGCAGTGGAACATGGACACCATGGAAAAGCAAGAGATTGCAAGGCAAGGCATGTCACCATTGGGATATGGTTAGGCAAGGGAAGGCATCATGGGCACCATGGTAAGGCAAGTCAAGTCAAGGCATGCCATCGTAGGCCACATGATAAGTCAAGACAAAGCAAGGGAAAACAATATGGGTCCCATTTTAAAGACAAAGAAGGCACAGCAAGGCAAGGCACCATGGGCAGCATGGTAAGGTAAAGCAAAGCAGGGAACTTCCCATTGGACACAATGGCAGGGTAAGGTAACACAATGCAATGCACCATGGGCAACATGTGATGGCAAGGCATGGCAAGGAAAGGCAACATGTGCACCATGGTAAGGCAAAGCAACACAAGACACCCTGGGTGCCTTGGTAAGGCAAAGCAAGGCAAGCATGGCAACATGGGTAACATGTTAATGGAAGTCAAGGCAAGACAAAGCACCATGGGCCCCACAGTAAGGCAAAACAAGGCAAGGCAAGGCATCGTGGTTACCATGGTTAAGCTTGGTAAGGCAAGGCACTATGGGCATCATAGTAAGGCAAGACATCATAGGCACCTTGGTATGACAAGACACAGGAAGTCAAGGCACCATGTACACCATGGTAAGGCAAAGCAAGACAAAGCCCTGTCAGCACCATAGTAAGGCAAGGAAATGCAAGGAAGAATGGCTGCAATGGTAAGGCAAGGCAAAGGAAGACAAGGCAAGGCAAGGTAATGAAAGGTATGACAAGGCCAGTTGTCATGGGCACCATGGTAAGGAAGAGAAAGACAAGGCAAGTTACCATGGTCACCATTGTAAGGCAAGGTATGGCAAGTCTAAGCACTATAGGCACCATGGTAAGGCAAAGCAATGGAGTATGAGCACCATGATAAAGCAAGGGATTTCAAGGCCAGACACGTCACCATTAGCATATGGGTAGGCAAGGCAAGACATCATGGGCACCATGGTAAGGCAAGTCAAGTCAAGGCAAGCCACCATGGGCACATGGTAAGACAAAGCAAAGCAAGGGAAAACAACATGAGTACCATTTTAATGGCAGGGAAGGCATAACAAGGCAAGGCACCATGGGCAGCATGGTAAGGTAAAGCAAGGAAGGGCAGTTCCCAATGGAGATAGTGGAAAGGGAAGGTAAGGCAATGCAATATACCATGGGCAACACGTTATGGCAAGGAATGGCAAGGCAAGGCAATATGTGCAGGATGGTAAGCCAAAGCAACGCAAGGCACCCTGGGTGCCTTGGTAAGGTAAAGCAAGGCAAGGCAACACAAGCATAGCAACATTGGCAACATGTTAATGCAAGTCAAGGCAA
>PVKV010017320.1:0-47952 GCA_004027835.1 Alouatta palliata
AAGCAATTCTCCTGCCTCAGCCTCCCGAGCAGCTGGGACTACAGGCACGTGCCACCATGCCCAGCTAATTTTTGTATTTTTAGTAGAGACGGGGTTTCACCATGTTGACCAGGATGGTCTCGATCTCTTGACCTCGTGATCCACCCGCCTCAGCCTCCCAAAGTGCTGGGATTACAGGCGTGAGCCACCGCGCCCGGCCAGATTTAATTTCAAATGGCCTCTTGACACTGGAAAATAACATTAAAAGCTATATATATATATATATATATATATATATATATATATAGAGAGAGAGAGAGAGAGAGAGAGAGAGAGAGAGAGACTAAAGTCAATGATTTTAAAAATACTGGCAAAGCGAAATAGCCACTAGTTTGGAATTCAAGAGGTTCTGTGTTTTCTACAGTTAACTAGATATATGGCTTTGGTAAAGTCGATTAATCCCTGGATCTGAGTTCACTTCACCACAAAATAAAGGAATTGGCTTAATTAATCACCAACATCTCTCCCAAGACAGATGACATGATTTTGCTATGACTCTGGATAGGGCTGCTAAATGAGAAAAATGACTGTTTGTTTTTAAACTCAAGGTATAATATCTTTAACTTACTTTTCTGCCTTAAATGTGGATGCCAAAGTAGTAGAGCATGTTTCAACTTGGTGCATCCATTTTCTTGAGTTTCTAATATTTGACTTGAGAAATAAAGCCTTTTAAAATCATGTGCTCTAACCTCAATGTATTTAAAAACACAACATTGGCCAGGCACAATGGCCCATGCCTGTAGTCCCAGCACTCTGGGAGGTAGAGGCGGGTGGATCACGAGGTCAGGAGTTTGGGACCAGCCTGGCCAATACGGCCGAACCCCATCTCTACCAAAAATACAAAAATTAGTTGAGCATGGTGGTGTACGCCTGTAGTTCCAGCTACTCGGGAGGCTGAGGCAGAAGAATCTCTTGAACCCAGGAGGCGAAGGTTGCAGTGAGCCGAGATATTGCCACTGCACACCAGCCTGGGGCAACAGAGCGAGACTCCATTTCAAAAATAAAAAAAAAGAGTTTAGAGGTTTTAAAAGAAAATTTTAATATGTTAACAAAACAAGTCAAGCATAATAACATTTTATATTTCTTCCTTAAGGAACTTTCACATTATTTCATTTAATCTCAAAAGATGGTAAGCAGCTATGTTTCCAATTTTACAAAAAAGATCAAGTTCCAAGATGGCAGAAGGACTAGTCTTACTCCATTGTCCATGTGAGACTTCTTACTTGACAGTCCATGCTCTATTATACCACACTATCTCAAATGTACATGTAAATCCTCTGGATTTCAGCTTGATTTAGCAGGGAATGTTTTTGAAAATGTTTCACTGTAAGCTGCCACAGTCCCATCAGATTAGGGAAGCAGAGCAAAACTCTGCCAAGAGTACAACATCAAAATGTCTTAAATTTTATTTGTGAGGTGGTTCTAAAGAAAAATTTAGGATAACTTAAACTTAAATATTTGAGACTAATCCTGAAAAAAATTACAAGAATTTCTGTTTGCAGCTAAAATGGAGCCATCACGTTGAAGCAGTGTAAATATATTTTATAATTCATTTGGTTCCCAGCAGTGAAACTACATAATTTGTAATGAATCTGGAGTTAATCACATTATTTCAAAGTTTTATTGCCCTTTTAAGATTTTGCACAATTTAAATTTAGACTGTATAAGAAGCTCTTGTTTGAAGAGCTTTGGTATAGTACATGACTTAGAAAGACCATATGATTTTGAAATCCTCTAGAAACAAGCATTTATATTGCATGCATAACCACTGATTATGAACCATTTCTAATTTTTTTTTTATTTTTAATTTCATGGGTACACAGTAGGTGTATATATTTACGGGGTAATTGAGATATTTTGTTACAGGCATGCAATGCATAATAATTATGTCATGAAAAACTGGGTATCCATCTATCTCCTCAAGCATTTATCCTTTCTGTTACATGTAATCCAATTACACTATTTCAGTTATTTTGAAGTATACGATTAAATTATTATTGACTACAGTATCTGTTGTGCTCTCAAATACTAGGTCTTATTCATTCTTTCTGTTATTTTTTTTAACTCATCCCCCTCCCCCCAACCCCCCTCAAAAAAACTACCCTTCCCAGGCTCTGCTAACTATTCTTCTATTCTCTATCTCTACAAGTTCAACTGTTTTGATTTTTAGATCTCACAAATAAGTGAGAACATGTGTTGTTTGTCTATGTTTGGCTTATTTCACTTAACATAATGATCTCCAGTTCCATCCATGTTGTTGCAGATGACTGGATCTCATTCTTTTTATGTCTGAATAGTACTCCATTGTGGGTATGTAAAACATTTTCTTTCTCCATTCATCTGTTGATAGACACTTAGGTTGCTTCTAAATTTTAGCTATTGTAAACAGCACTGCAACAAACATTAAGAGGGCAGGTGTCTCTTCCATATACTCATTTCTTTCTTTTGGGTCTATACCCAGAAGTGGAATTGCTGGTTCATATGGTAGCAATTTCTAGTTTTTTGAGGAATCTCTAAACTGTTCTCCATGGTGGTTGTACACATTTTGTACACCAACAGTGTACGAGGGTTCTCTTTTCTCCACATCCTTGCTAGCATTGGTTATTGCCTGACTTTTTGATAAAAGCCATTTTAACTGGAATGAGATGATAACTCGTTGTAGCACTTTTGTCTTTTCATCTATTTTTTAAAAACAATTTCAACTGTTATTTTAGATTCAGAGGATTCATGTGTAGATTTGTTATATAGGTGTATTGCACGATGCTGAGATTTGGGGTATGATAAATCCCATCACCTAGGTAGTAAGTATAGTACCTAATAGTTCATTTTCAATCTTCGCTCACCTCCCTTCTTCCCCTCTCTAGCAGTCCCCAATGTCTACTGTTGCCATATTTATGTCCATGTGTACCCAATGTTTAGCTCCCAATTATAAGTGAGAACCACATAGTAGTAGGTTTTCTGTTCCTGTGTTAATTCACTTAGGATAATGCAAATACAATCTTTTTAACCACTAGTCACTAAGATTTAAAGCTCTGTGGTCATTCAACCTGTCCAGCATAGAGGCAATATAAAACCTAGTCTATCTGAAAACCACCCTGCGTCACCCTTATACCTCTATATAAAACGATGATGACAGAACTGTTTGCTTTAGAAAGTACTTCCAGTTGAGAATATCTATGAATATATAACACTGGTAACCTCTTATCACTTTCACCAATACTTCAGGATTGCCTGTCAGCAAGTGGTCAATTGGTATAATTTCAACATCTTTTTGTTACTGATCAAAATAAAAATCATAGAATAACATGCAGCATCTAAAAGCACATTTACCTTCTATCAATGGTTTTACAGAATTCAATTCTTTCCATAACTACACAGATTCTTAAACTAGATATCATTTTTTCCCAAAAGCCATTTATACATCATGGCTCTTGATAATTAACTACCCTTCAACTTCTTTCCTTATATGGAAGGGTTACTTTTCTCAAAATTGGGGATATTTACGCAAAGCAAAAAGAAATGTAAGCAATCTTGTCTAGCAGAAGATAGAAGAAGCAGAGCTTTCAAACTTCTCTATTTGGTTGATTTTTACTCAAGAAAGCTGAGAAAATAACACTACTGGATTCTTGAATCCATCTTTGGACATCTGCCTAACTTCCATAAATTTGGCTTTCTGAGCTGCAAAGCAAGAGTTAGATCTTTACAATTCCTTATAAAAACTAGTGGGCATTTGAGAGTTACCAAGGTAAAGCGTATACACTGCGGATGCAACCGGCCCTAGAGTAAGAATGCCCACTGATTTTTTTTAGTAAGGATTCGTGTTAGGTGAAAAAGTAAGAAAAAACCCCAGAGAGCAGCTTATTTTTCTTTCTAATGTAAATGCCCAAAGGTTGGCAGTGCAAGATTGGTGTGGATGCTCTGTTTCCCAAGTTCCAAAGGGATTCAGCTCCCTCCCTGCTTTATGCTCTACCATTCTAGGGTGCAGCCCTAGCCTTCATGATCTAAGATGAGCTATGACTGTCACATGTCTATAACAGGAGGAAGGCAGAAGAGGGAAGGGAAGAAGGGTTAAAGGGTACAAGCCAACTCTCAAAGTTCTCCAAAATTATTCACAACTTTTTTGGTGGGCGGGGGGCAGTGCATAATACTTAAATGCAAAGGAGATTAGGAAATGTGGTTTTCACTTTGAGTCACAGGTGCCCAGCTGAAAATGTTTTTACTATGGGAAAAAGGTGAGAAAGGATTTTGGGATACTAGCTGTCTCTACCACATTATCTGTGTGACCTTAACCACTTTATGTCCCTGATTTATCATCTATAAAATGGAGACAATAATAGAATCTCCTGTCATAAGATTACTGTGCACATGAAATGGTAGTAATCAACACAGAGGGGTTAGCAAAGTGCCTGGCATACAATAAATACCCAACACATGTAAACATTTTTTCTTCAGATATTTTCTTTCTCTTACTAATTTCCTTTCAATTGTTAAAAACTGTATAAACAGTTTTGTTCCCTTGTGTTTATCTGTTCTTTTCCAACTCCGAAATTATCTGCATAGTGTAAACAGATCTTTTCAAATCACTGCTTTCATCAAGGCTCCCCTTCTTAATGTTCCTGCCAAAACACACGAACACATACACACTCACACTTACATAAACACACACTCTCTCACACATACAAATACACACACACACTCATTCTCTCAAATAAAACTTTAGTGGCGTCCCACTGCCTAAATTCAAATGCACGCTCCTATTTTAAAGGTATGCCATAATCACCACAACTCTTCTTTCTTCATTTCCCTAATGCCTTTCCAAAGGTGTCACCCACTATGAGCCCATACGGATAATGCTAATATTAACAACAACAAAAGGTGGTAACTGCCAAAAGGATTAAATTAATGGAGGCTATCACTGTTGCAAAGTTTTTTTCATTGCCAGGGAACATGCCAAGTATTTTATTCCTTTTAATCCTCATAATAATGCTTTGATGTATCATCATTATTATCCTGATACAGTTTATATGTTTGTTCCCTACAAATCTCAGGTTAAAATATAATCTCCAATGTTGGGGTGGGGCCTAGTGGGAGGTATTGGATCATGGGAGCAGATCCCTCATAAATGGCTTAGCACCATCCCTTTGGTGATGAGTGATTTCTTACTCATCGGAGTGTGCAGAATGTGGCTGTTTGAAAGAGTGTGATACCTCCCCCACCCTGCTTGCTCTCTTTCATCATGTGAGGTGCTGGCTCCCCGGCACCTTCTGCCATGATAGAAAGCTTCCTGAGGACCTCACCAGAAGCAGATGTCAGCACTATGTTTCGTGTACAGCCTCCAGGATCATGTGACAAAATAAACCTATTTTCTTTATAAATCACCCAGTTGCAAGTATTCCTTTATCAATGCAAGAATGAATTAACACATATCCCCATATTGTAGATCACAACTAAAACTTAGAAAGGTTATACTCCAAGTCACACAGTAAATATATGGCAGTGCTGAGATTTGAACCCAGGTCTATTGGTCTCCAAAGCTATGTGTTTAGCCAGTATGACATCTTTCTTATTGCAAAAACGTGCTATCTGTGTTCACTCTATATTTACTTTAAAATTCTTTTTCTAATCAAATCCTGCAGAGTTGCATTACGGTCTGCCTCATTTGTGATCTCTACTATGAAGCTCTCATTAACTAATAATAATACTGATAGCAAACAGCAAAATAGCACTTACAATGTTACAATATTACATTGTTAAGTAAAATACATATACTAACTCATTAACCCTCAGAACAACCCCTGTAAGTTAGACCATAATTTTCCTCATTTTAAAATGAGGAAAATAACACCTAGAAAGCTAATAATTTGCCCAAGTTCACAAAGTTAATAAACATTCGATTCAGGATTCTAATTCAAGTACTCTGGATGCAGAGCTCATGTTTTTAACTGCTAAGCCATATTACTACTCATTCATCTTCCGTAATTTATTTCCTCTCTAACAAAATATATTTTTCCTGTATCCCTTTTTTAGATATTAAATCACAGCCTTTTATTATGAAACCATTTTATAAATTAAAATATAAGGCACAAGATAAATGGCTAACTCAAATGTGATCTATATACATAATGGAATAATATTCAGTCATAAAAAGAAATTAAATTTTGATATATGCCACAACATGGAAAACATTACACTGAGTGAAATAAGGCAGATATACAAGGAAAATAATGTATAACTGCACCTATATGAAGTACTAGGATAGGCAAATTCATAAAGACAGTAAGTAGGATAGGTTACCAGGGGCTCTGGGGAAGAGGAAGGATGGTGGGAGTTATTGTTTAATGGGCACAGTTTTTATTGGGGATGATGATAAAGTTTTGGATATAGAGAGATAGTAGTAATGGTTATACAATACTGTTAACATATTTAATGACACTGAATTATACACTTATCAATTATTAAAATGATAAATATTATGTTTTACCACAATAAAAAATATTAGACATATTATAGTCATACTTCATAGAGTCTTTTGAAGGCTGATAAAGCTCTTCTGGGACTGGGAGATGCTAGAAAATTTTCTACGTAGTTGTTTCATACTCTTTTCAAACGTGTGGCCAATAACACATGAAAACTACCATAGCTACAAAACACCTAAGCAATAAATCCACTAACCATGCCTTGCTTTCCCAATATGATCAATAGTGCCTTCAGGAAAAAAAATCTTGCACATACATACAAAAGACTCTCAGTAAGGTCTTGTTTAATTAAATTATAGTCAAGGCCTGGCAAAGACACAAATACATATGGAATTTTTGCAACTACTTTAATAGGTAGTCAAGGATAAGTCTATAATCCGCATTTTATAAATGAAGAATATAAGGCATAAAGAGAAGAAGTGATACTACCTGAGAAACTCTGTAACTATATACTGAAAACTATGGTTCCCTGCCTAGCATTTAGTAAGTTGTTTTATTATGCAGTCTTTAAAAAATGCCACAAAATATCAACTATGATACTTGCTCTATCAAAGAAAGACCAAAGCAGAGTGGGGTGAATAACAATTACCACTAGCAGTTCTCTTCCACTTTTCCTCCCTATAGCATTCAACGAGCTCTCCAAATTAAAAGAACAAAAACAAAATTAAAACCAAAAAACTCTTTATAGGTGAAACTACAGCTCTCCAGCCAAATCTTTCTCCATCTCCCACCCCTCATCCCTCATCCTCACCCTCTCCAGTTACTGACAAATGACAAATTGGAATTTCTTCTCTTGCTCTCTGCTTAACTTCTATTGCTGATACAAACAGCTAACAACAATGAAATTACCAAAAGTTTGACACCAGAAAAAAAAAGATGCAATAAAAAGTAAGTATTAGCCTGATCAACATGGCAAAACCTCATTTCCCAAAATTAGCCAGGTGTGGTGGCGTGTGCCCGTAGCCCCAGCTACCTGGGGAGCTGAGGTAGGAATATCATCTGAGCCCAGGAGGTCAAGGCTGCAGTGAGCCAAGATCTTGCCACTGCACTCCAGACTGTAAAACAGAGCCAGATGCTGTCTCAGAGGAAAAAAAAAAAAGTAAAGGATTCACCAACTGTAAGTATCACTGAGATATCTTTGTTATTTTTTGGAATGAATTGTAAATAAATTTAAGTATCCTAATCAGGAATGAGAAATTGTTAATACAATGTTACACTATAAATCAACACTTACCTGTCTGAAAATATTGATTGAATTTTTCATTTATTCAACAACTAAAGAAAGTTCAGTTTTTAGATACACATGGAAAAGGATTCTACCAAAAGCAGCCAAATCTTCACATTTTTCATGAATTGAATGGATCTGATCTGCTTCCTGAAGGATACCATTCCCCCCACCTCTTTTTTTTTTTTTCCTAACTGTTTGCACTTTACCTACCTCAAAAATAATCTGTGCCCAGGTTCCCAACACAAAACAACCAAGACATGAAGAAATGAACCTTCGGTATAATTTCTTCAATTGTGACCAGAGTTTAAGCTATACAAAGCAGCACAACTTTGTTTGGTATTAAAAATTTAACTTCAGATGTGCTAGGAAAATTCCAAACTGCATCAAGTCCAGATAATGAAAACCTTATAAATATTGTGACAATCAGCTTAATATTAATACACATAAAGGAATTCAGGGGAGAACATAAGAGAAAATGGAAGCCAAGATAAGCTACCGACAGGGATCATAAAAGAAGAAGAAAGTAACTAGTTGAACAAAAAACAAGTGAGGCAATTAGCTGGAAGCCAAGATAGCAGAGAATACTGCAATGAAGTTGTTGATAATAAAAATCTAAAGGAAGCAAAATCCCTCTACAGGGATATAGTATGTCAATGTACAGCTGCATATATTTATTAAGTGGAGTGAAAGTAGAGAGATATGGGAAAAGAGTAGACGATATCTGTTAGACTACAATAAAACTGATTCCAGCCCCAGCTCTTTTATGTTCTCATGCATAAAACACCTCATGACTTTAGAAAACTCATATATCCCACCAAACCCATCCCTTCTAATAATCCCCTCTTCTCATCTATTAAACCATGAATCCCCTGCTAAATGTGACCTCTATCTTCAAAGCACATTCCCTACATACTCTATAACAAATGCTCTCTGTCCTTTTTTCTTTGTTTTTTTGAGACAGAGTCTTGTTCTGTCACCAGGCACCAGGCTGGAGTGCAGTGGCACAATCTCAGCTCACTGCAACCTCTGCCTCCCGGGTTCAAGCAATTCTTCTGCCTCAACCTCCCAAGTAGCTGGGACTACAGTACGCACCACCACGCCCGGCTAATTTTTGTATTTTAGTAGAGACGGGGTTTCACCATGTTGGCCAGGATGGTCTTGATCTCTTGACCTCATGATCTGCCCGCCTTGGCCTCCCAAGGTGCTGGGATTACAGGCATGAGCCACCACGCCCAGCTGCTCTTTGTCCTTTTAAAAAGAATTATTAAAGTTATGGCAAATATTTGATATTCTAGGAGAATATGATCATAATGCTCAAGAAGATAAATAGTATATCATAAAATAACTTTTTTTTGGAGGGAAAAGTTGTATTGTGTTTGGGAACTAGAAGACAGTTAATCCTTGATATGTGTTCAGGGTGGCCCACCTTATTTATGGCTACTACTTTTAAAACAATTTTCCTATCCATAGGATCAAGAAAATTCTAAAAATATTAAATAAGGTTTGTTCTCCCCTAATTTGACACACATTTCACCTCTCTGACGCTGAGTCAGCAAAATGCTTTCCAAGGCACGTGAGCTGCCTGAAATCCAACCAGAGTCCCTGAATTACATCTACCTACTTTGCCCAGGTGATCTGAGGTGTTTCAAAGAAGCAAGAAAAAGAGCACAAGAAGCAGAATAAGAGGTTGTGTTTTTTTTTTTTTTTTTTTTTTTTTTGAGACATAGTCTCTCTCTGTCACCCAGGTTGGAGTGCAGCAGCATAATCTTGGCTCACTGTATTCTCTGCCTCCTGGGTTCAAGCTATTCTCCTGCCTTAGCTTCCCAAGTAGCTGGGACTACAGATGTGCGCCACCACACCCAGCTAATATTTAGTATTTTTATTAGAGACAGGGCTTCACCATGTTGGCCAGAAGGCTGGTCTTGAACTCCTGACCTCGTGATCTGTTCGGCTTGGCCTCCCAAAATGCTGGGTTTGCAGGCGTGAGCCACCGTGTCCGGCTAAATGGGCACTTTTTTGGATACGTGTGCCTGCTCTATTCTCACAGTGCCAGGGCCACTGGTAGGTGGACTTCTGGCAGAATCAATAACCAACTATAGTTTCCAGGTCATGCCTTTGGCTCTATAGAACCAGAACTAAAAGACCATTTAGGAAAGAAGTGAAAAAGAATGGCTCAAATGGATTTATTTCTTCTACCCAATTCTCTAGTCTTATCTTCAATCTCACTCAACAGTACAAGAAAACGGACTTCTATCATCTTTAAATTTAAAATATTTTAAAAAGGTAGTATTTTCATTCAGAGAATGTTTTAAGCATATTCTTAATATGCTATCAGTCCAGGACAGTTTGATGTCCAACACAGAGAAAGGTTATTTTAAGACACTCTATCCTAAATTATCAAAATGTGGATAAGTCCTTTGACAATGCAGTGATCAGAACTCCTATGAACTCTTTTTTTTTTTTTTTTGGATAAAGTAAATGTTCTGTGTGTGTGTGTGTGTGTGTGTGTGTGTGTGTGTGAATGCTTGATTTTCTATGGTCTGGGGAGACTGAAGTTGAAATTTTTATTACCTTTAAATACATAAAGTTCTAAGACTTATGATCATGATAATATGAGCAAGAGAAAATACAGTACCTCTTTCAAAGACATATTAATAAAATGTTACTTTCAGAGTATAAAACATGATAAAACACATGGCATTTACATTTCAGTGAATACTTAAGTAACAAAAACATAGCTTGGAGAGGATGACTAGATGATCCATTTCTGGAAAAGATACCTAGGTGACCCATTCTTGGCATTATGGCAGAATTATTCATTTTAACTTACTCTGACAATAAAACTATACTGGACAGATTATTTTTAGATAGGTAATTCCTTCTTTCGCTGTCAACAGAGAGCTAACTTGCTACCTTCAGGTTCCTTCCATCGTTTACTCTGAGAAAAATACATCTACATTTGTCTAGAATGGAAGGCTCATAATGATTGAGAAAAAAGTACAGAAAAGATCTGCCTGAACCATAAGTCTATAGATTTGTCATGTCTTTGTTTTCTCTTAGCCTCATATAACACCCACGGAATGAACCTCCCAACACCATGGTACTAGTAACTTTTCTCTATCAGAAATGAGAAATATAAGGTATTAATTAGCATGTTATGGGTAAGCAGCAGCATTTTTGTTTAAGAGACACAGTATGATTAAAAAAATACTCAAGAGTATCATCTCCAAATGTAACTTGAGAGCTTTTATTTGGAATAGAGGTCCAGATACTTCTACTTTTAACCATTCACTGGTCTTCCTTTGTTTAGAAAGATCAGCCAAATCAACTATGAAGGTCAGTAGAATGACAGATGACACAGGAAGAATATTTGTCTCTTTAGGGTAACTTGGCAAACCTTGAAAATGAGACAAGGTTAAACTGGGTAAAGCAGCAAACTTACTAAGCTATATATATTGATTCAATGGCAATTTCAACTTACTCTGGCAGTAAAGCTATAAAACAGCACAAAGTTTCCTTAGGCTGAGAGAAAACATCATGGCCTTTATAGAAAGCACAAAGTTGGCTGGCTTTTGTATGAAAAAGGAGGTCAATAGAACAGAACTGTGGGAAAATTAACACAGATTTTAGTTAAGACATATCAGTGCTACAAAGAGTAATAGGAATGAACTACCCTTGCCTTTATCTGATAACTTAAAATTTTTCTCCCTTCAATTTTCAGGGGAAACTCTTCAGGGAAAGGAGGATGTTTTCCTTATCCCATTCCCCTTCAGGGGATAAGGAAGTGGCTGTAAAAGTCTGCAATGTAACTCTTGAAACTAGAAATAGTTAAAATGCAAGGATTACGCTGGAGTGCTCTATTTTTCTTCTGAAGAACAGTGCTCAGGTGGTAGCACTGGAAGTGCCTGTCCTCTGACAGCTCTGGCCCCAAGGTGATGTGGTCCATGTGCTTTCCACCGCTGCATCATCTTTCTCAATCAAAAAGCAGCAGCCCTCCCGGCAGAGCCATTGTTCTTTTCCAATGTATATCCTGAAGGATGTAAAACTCTAACCCCTGAGAATGAATCTGTACTCCTACAGGGATTTAGACAGGCAGTTTAGTCTCCAGAGGCTTAGAATTCTTAGGCAACATCTCTAGCTCATTCAAGCTTGGTATAAAGCTAAAGAAACCACTAGGATCCTAGCTTGGGCTGGCTGCCCCTATATTTGGCCATGAGAAAAACAGGATGATATAATTCAGGTACAGACTCTGATCTGATCTAAGTGGGAATGTTCAGTGGGGTGCTAGCATCTGCTCTTGCATGAAGGCTATGGTGACGCACAGTTCCCCAAAGTAGTAGAAGTAGAATGAAAGGGAAGTAAGGAGAAGAAATTCTGTAGGATAGTCTGGTGGTACATAGACTATCACTGATTCCGGCCAGAAATGCTACCTAAGAAAGAGATACACATGGCCATCAAACTGACAGAAGTGATACTTGTATCCAGCAGATACACACTGGTTTCACTCAGCCTCAATCAAGGCAACAGCAAGGCAGTCAGTACTTTCCAAATAGAAGATATTAGACCCGCCACAGTCCTAAAGAGTTCAAGGAGAATCTCAAGCTTGATCTTGATTGGAACCTCCACGCTAGACTTAGGAAAATCATGAGCAATTCACAGCATTATCAATCAAGGGCAATGGCAAAGGTCGCTGCAGAAGCCATTTGTGTTGACCTTTGCAGCCACAGACATTTGCGTGTGAATGCAAGTTAGCCCCTTTGTACTAGTCATGAACATGCCAGTTCATGTCATTCAAGCGTATATATAGATGAGATAAGATCCTTTGCAGACATATGGCATTAAAGGATGTAACAACCTACAGCTTACTGTTAGCCAGAAAGATTCCGTGACATGCTCAATTTTGGGATGGTTGAAGAATTCAGAGATGTGAATCTCCCTCTACAAAAATGCCACCAATTCATCAGTACAAATCTCCAGATTCCTCCTTCTTACCACCAACAACATTCTTACAGGTTTGCACTTGGAGAAATGTACATTCATTGACCTGTACAAGGCCACCATCGAAGCTGAATTTACTTCATCCATCTACAAATATTCCCAAATTTCTTGATTTCCTCACTAAAGAACCTCCTCAAGACATAGCAAAGAAAAGTAAAGTGTAATGTCCATTATTTCAACTGTGTAACCTGGTCCCAGAGTTACTATTCACACTGCATCCTTCTCTTGGCTTTGACTCCTCAGATTTCAAGCTTCTAGCACCAGTACAACCATTTGATAAAAGAGAAGAGTGCAAGATTAGGGAGAAGAAAAGAGGACCACCAAAATAACCTCCTAACTGGCCTCCCACCATTTATCCGGGATAACATCAAATGAGTATTTCCAAAAACTTTCATTTTGTGTTTTTATTTTCTACTTTTTCTTTATCAGTATATTCTAATCTTTCTGAAATGAACATATGTAATGAAATAATTTTTAAAAGTCAAAACAACTCAGTTTTTATGTTTCATTCCCACTCTGTGATCCAAACACAGCCCTACAATATCCAGCCCCTAATGCCTTTCTTTTCTAACCATTCATTCATCTTCTACAGTGAACTTTGCACTCCAAACACAATGACATAGTCACATTCCCTGAAAAAGAACAGGAGACATATTCTTTCCCATTCCTATTTCACTCTTCCTTCTCTACCACAGTGTAGTCCGTAAATCCTTCCCTAACAAAATCATCTTTATCCATAGAGATTCCATCACCTCTGATGCTATCAATATCCACTGTAAGCCAAAAGTGATCTTTTTTTCCTCTTCAAAACTCTTCCCCAAATTGAGAGTCACATTGATAATTTACTGCCATGAATAACTAGTTGTCTCTCTATGTATACCTATATCTTCACTATTTACATTAAACACTAAAGAAAGGGAACATACATTATTCTTGTTACATAATAAATGCTCAACAAATGTTTGTTGAATTAATCCTGAAACATACTTACAACACTACATTTAATTAGACCAGGTGATCAATAAATATTTGGTGCTTACATGATTAAGGGAAATAAATGATTATAAGGATTTTTGCCATAAAGCTAATGATGGATATTCTGTCTATATTAAAAACACATTAGAGAATGTTTTAAAGCTTAAAGAATGCTGTTATTACTCAAGAGTGGGTTGATCAGTGATGAGTAACTGAAATCGAGTATATGAAAGATAATTTGCACCTTGGCATACATGTAATTCTTTTTAAATGGCTCTAAATTTATAGTCTATTCCATTTATTTAATGTGTGTTATTACTTTTCAATGCACTTCATTAAGAAATCTCGGCCGGGCGCGGTGGCTCACGCCTGTAATCCCAGCATTTTGGGAGGCCGAGACAGGCGGATCACCTGAGGTCAGGAGTTCAAGACCAGCCTGGCCAACATGTTGAAACCCCATCGCTATTAAAAAAAAAAAAAAAGAAAGAAATCTCATTTATACAGAAAATATAAAATTGTGAAAGAATGCTTGCTGTTTCTTTTTATTAGCTTTAACCACAACCAAGGGAACTCTATCAGGACACACTGCAATGTCATAGGTCAGGCATCCTTTTGCTTATTCTAACCGTTGGAAACCTAATTAAAGAGCAATTCCTTACATGTTTGCCTTGGAAACTCCAAGTGTAAGCTTAATTACAACAATCTAAAAAAGATTATAAAACTATCATTTATTATTACCTCAAGAGTTATTAAGTACCAAAAAGTAAACAAGCTTTCTGCTTATGTCACCAACTAAATTTAAAGATGACTTTTCATTTTCTTCCTTTAAAACAAGTATGATCTGTGATATGTGACAAGCCCCACCCCCTGCAAACATTTTTTCACAGAAAATTATCTCTTCAATTTAGAGGGAAATGTTAATTTTAAACTTCTAGGAATGCTTTTTGCCTGAAACTGAAATATTATTTGAAAAATACATCTTTTCAAAGGAGGTAATACGACATGTAATTATAGTGTATAAATAAAAAACACTTCATCCTATGAAACATATTATGGCATATTTTACTTTGAAATAAAAGTGTTGTTTTTTGAAAACCTACCATTACAAAATTTCAAGGAACCTATTTACAAATGCCAAGGGACACAGACATAGTAAGATTATCTTAACTCAAAGTGATTTCTGTTTTATAGCCACCAGGTTATCAAGAGGAAATTTTAACCTAATTATGAACAAATTGCAAGAAACACTTCTAGCTACTTCCTTTAAAAGGGAGGTAAACTTCAGATTAAGTAGGTTCAATACTCTAAAAAATAGAAAACTAAAGAAAAGAGAAATAGCCTTTCTAAAAATAAGCAAATGAGAGAAGGTCCAACTTTTTAAATTGCACCAAGAATTTGGTCCAATATGCAAAAGTACTTATATTTGAAAAACACTGATGGCAAATAAAACTGTAAAAACCTACTGAATTTGCCTTAAATCAGTTCATTTTCAGACTACAGGAGGAGTAACTAAAACAGCACTGAATTGAGATTGCCATTAAAGTGGCAGTCTTTATTAATCTTGAAGAGGAGGAATGCTGATTGTAATGCCTTCTAATTCTATGCTTCTTTATTTTTTTGAGACAGGGTCTCACTCTGTTACTCTGGCCGCAGTGCAGTAGCATGATCTCAGCTCACTGCAGCTTCGACCTCCCTGGCCCAAGCCATTCTATCATCTTAGCCTTGCAAAGTAGCTGGGACTACAGATGTATGCCACCACATCTGGCTAATTTTTATAGAGATGGGATTGTGCCATATTGCCCAGGCTGGTTTCAAACTCCTGGCCTCAAGGTATCTGCCTGTCTCCACTTTCCAAAGTGTTGGGATTACAGGTGTCAGCCACTGTGCCTGGTCCTAATTCTATGATTCTTGTTGAGGATTTCTGCATTATGATTCTTACTGAAAATATTTACATCGACATTTGTGAGGAATAATGGTCTATAGTTTTATTTTTCTGTACTATCTGGCTGTTTCAGGTTTTAAAGTAATAATATTAGCTTCATAAAATCAGTCAGGAAGTGTTCCCTCCTCTGTTCTGGAAGAGATTTTGTAAACTTGAAGCTAATTTCTCCTTAAATGTGTGGTAAAATTCACCAGTGAAATATCTTGGCTGGGATAATTGGCTAGCCACATGCAGAAGACTGAAACTGGATGCCTTCCTTACACCACATACAAAAATCGACTCAAGATGGATTAATCACAAATCTAAAACATAAAACTACAAAAACCCTGGAAGATAACCTGGCAATACCATTTGGGGCATAGGCGAAGGCAAGGATTTCATGATGAAGCTGCTAAAAACAACTGCAACAAAAGCAAAAATCAACAAATAAAATCTAATTAATCTAATTAAACTATGTAGCAAAACAAACTATCAGCAGATTAAACAGACAACCTATAAAATCGGAGAAAATTTGTGCAAATGATGCATCTGACAAAGGTCTAATATCTAGCATCTATAAGGAACTTAAACAAATTTATATGAAAAAAAAACAGAATGGCTGCTATTAAAAAGTGAAAAAAAAAAAGATGTTTGTGAGGTTGTGGAGACAAAGGAACACTTACACACTGTTGGTGGGAATGTAAATTAGTTCAACCATTCTGGAGGACAATGTGGAATCCTCAAAGATCTAAACACAAAAATACTATTCAACTCAGTATATTCCTTCAGGTATATACCCATTACTGGTATATTCCTTTGGGCACATATATATGTGTCTTTATAACAGAATTATTTATATTCCCTCAGGTTTATATACTCATATATTCATTGTAGCACCATTCACAATAGCAAAGACATGGAATGAACCTAAATGCCCATCAATGTGATAGACTGGATAAAGAGTATTGGTATTTCACGGTGTACAGAATCTCATTCTTTTTTATCTTATTCTTTCCATGGTGTATATGTACGCCATGGAATACTATACAGCCATAAAAAAGAATGAGATCATGTCCTTTGCAGGGACACGGATGGAGCTGGAGGCCATTATCCTTAGCAAATTAACACAAGAACAGAAAATCAAATACCACATGTTCTCGCTTGTAAGTGGAAGCTAAGTGATGAGAATACAAGGACACAAAGATGGGAACGACACATGGGAGCCTTTTGGACGGTGGAGGGCAGAAGGAGAGAGTCAAGAAAAACAGCTAACAAATACTATGTTTAATACCTGGGTGATGAAATAATCTATACAAAAACCCCCACCACACAAGTTTACCTATGTAACAAACTTGCACTTGTACCCCTGAACTTAAAAGTTAAAAAAAAAATCATTTATGACATAGAATATAAAGCCAAATGAAGATTATGTGCCATGTTAAAATGGAAAGGATTATAAAATGAATGTTATTAAAGATGTATTAATATCTTTATAAAAAAAAAAGAAGCAGCAGCAATATCTTGACCTGGTGATTTCTTTTTCAGGAGCTTTTAAATTACGTATTCAATTTCTTCAATGGTTAAATAACTATTCAGACTGTCTATTTCACCTTGGTTGAATTTTGGTAGTCTGTGGTTTTCAAAGAACCGATTCATCTAAATTATCAATTTATGGATATAAAGTTGTTTATAGTGTTTTCTTGTAATTTTTTTAATGGCTTTAGGATGTGTACTGATATCCCCTATTCCATTTCTGATATTGGTGATTCGGACCTTCCCTTTTTAGTTTTTTCAGTCTTGCCAAAGGTTTACTAATTTTATTAATATTTTTCCAAAAATAGCTTTTGTTTCATGATTGTCTCTGTTGTTTTTGTATTTTCAATTTCTTGATTTCTATTTTTGTCTTCATTATTTATTTCTGCTTGCTTTGGGTTTCTTTTTCTAATCTCTTACGGTAGAAACTTAGGTTCCTTAAGAAAGACACTTACAGTATTGATCTGAGAACCTTCCTCATTTCTAAAGTGAGCACTTACTGCTATAAACTTCCCTGTCAGCACTGCTTTAACTGCCTCCCACATATTTTGATATATATTTTAATTCAGTTGTACGTATTTTTAAATTTCCTTTGAGACTTCCTCTTTGACCTCTGTTGTTTGTTATTGACATCTACTTCGAACCTACTGTGGTCAGAAAACATACTCTATATGATTTCAATTCTTTTAAATATGCTGAAGCTTGTTTAATGGTCCAGGATGGGATCTACCTTGGTGAATGTTCCACTTATACTCTACTCTTGTTTGTTATTGTTTTATAAATGCCAATTAGGATCTGTAGGCTGGTTGTGTTTTTCAGATCTTTCATATCCTTGCTGACTTTCTATCTAAAAGTTCTATCAGGTGCTAACTAGGGATCCTGGGTCCATTTAGATCCTGGCC
The DNA here is from genome assembly GCA_004027835.1 of Alouatta palliata. Lineage (NCBI taxonomy): Eukaryota > Metazoa > Chordata > Mammalia > Primates > Atelidae > Alouatta > Alouatta palliata. The sequence goes on from PVKV010017320.1 coordinate 18,073, forward strand.
CTAAAGCGGCCATATCAGACATACTTTGTTCTTTTTTCCATTGAATTTTCAATGACAAATGAGTCAGTATGCAGAACATATAGGAGTAGTCACTGGCTGACTTTCAGAAGCCTGGGACTATCATTGATTTGCTAATATGCAGAAGATAGTTACTGGAGTGAGGCTGTTGTTGACTGGTGATTTTCAGAAGCATAGCCATTATAGTTAGGCTGTCACTGATTGGCTGATTTTCATATCATGTGTACTAATCGAAAGTGATTTCTAATTACTGGTGATTACTTATTCATGACTTGGGACTTTGTTCAAAGAATAGTCTTTTCCTTTCTTGAATGTAAAAATTAACTACTTTTAATTACCAGACCTCCTCTTGGTTTTTCTTCAGAAAAACGTGCTAGAGACAACATAATGGATTATCTAGATATATATTTGTGGAGGTGCAATTTTCAAGTAATGTTACCATTTAAATGACCGTGGTACCAATCACTGCAGTGGAAAATGATTCTAAATGTGGAATCTTAATAATTTATTTTAAAATATTATTATTATTAGAGTTGGGGTTTCACTACGATGCCCAGGTTGGAGTATAGTGGCTATCTACAGGTATGATCACAGTGCACTGCAGCCTTGGCTCAAGCAATCCTCCCAACTCAGCCTTCCAAGTAGCTGGGACTACAGGGAATGCCACTGCATCTGGCTTACCCTCAGTTATCATAAGATTATTTCCAAAAATTAAGTTGGGGGAGGTTGAAGGAAGGGATTATAAATGGAAATATAGCTTGTCTTCTAGCTAGTTTTAATCTTAAGGGTTTCAGACTGGTAAGTGCTCAACCCCTATTTAATGGCAACATTAATCCTTCTATACTAGTTGTAAAAAAAAAAAAATTTAAGCTTCTGAAATTATTCATAGTTTAGGGAATCCAGAAACTAGTTGGCTTGGCTTTTCAATAGTTTTATTTTTTCAGCATATTCCATTTCTTGAGATCTCAAAAGCTATTACTAAAAGTCTTAGATTTTTACTTCATCTCTACATATTTCTAAAATTTAGCCTGGAACGGTGACCAACCTTGCATAGACTTGCAGTGGCTTTTCTTTTTACCAGAATGCTATGTTTGAATATCTAAATAGGACTGCATTCCAGTATTTAAAATCCAGTCTCCTCCTTTAATGTTTTCTTATATTATCTTGCAAGAACCTACAGCCACCACTTTCCCATCCTCTGAAAGAAAATGCTGTTGGGTTTTACCTTCTAAAATTTACATTATGAAAAAATAGAAATAGTCAAAATAATACTTTACTCCTGGGGAAGTAAGACTGCTGCTTCTATCTCCTTTTGAGATCTACTAGTATACTGAAAAAATGTAATCTGTTTAAAAAGTATAGGGTACAGAATACCAGTGTCAGCAGAAATTGCTAATATAGTAGCCTTTGGCTTTCCATCATTTTTTTTTTTTTTTTTTTTTTTTTGAGACGGAGTTTCGCTCTTGTTACCCAGGCTGGAGTGCAATGGCGCGATCTCGGCTCACCGCAACCTCCGCCTCCTGGGTTCAAGTAATTCTCCTGCCTCAGCCTCCCGAGTAGCTGGGACTACGGGCACGTGCCACCATGCCCAGCTAGTTTTTGTATTTTTAGTGGAGACGGGGTTTCACCATGTTGACCAGGATGGTCTCGATCTCTTGACCTCGTGATCCACTCGCCTCGGCCTTCCAAAGTGCTGGGATTACAGGCGTGAGCCACCGCGCCCGGCTTCCATTATTTTTAAGTAGGATACAACCTAGCTGATGAATCTGAGGGCAATAATCTAGTTTTCAGTATCCACTTTGCATTCACACAGGACGGAAGGACATGGCTTCAGATACACTGAAAATAACATATGCTGTTTCCTATCTACCTATGCAATTTCAGATGCCAGCCACTAAATTTTTAAATCTTCATGGGATAAGCACAAGAATAAAACATTTTGATAGTTGAAAAATTCTTAAAAATTTTAGATCACTATTGTCGTTTTAAATTATTTTTAAGCCCTTTTTGGTACTTGTAATTAAGCTTGTAAATATGCTACCTAGAGATTCAGGTATACTGTTAGTGTTACTTAAACCTATGCAGCTAAAATAATATCAAGTAATTACTGAATGTTAAACTTAAAAATCAGAAAAGTGGTAAGGATACAGAATCTGAAGTTTCAGTAATAGTTAAGCTTTCCAACCAAAATGAATAATTAAGCAAAATGGGGAGAACCTAACCAAATACTGAAATATTGGAAGATAGGTAGTGAGTAGAAGCCCTCTGTAAATTTCTGTGAGAATGAAAAAAGTACATCTCACAAAAAGATGAAAAATAGTAATTTTACTGTTTTGAAAAACTTACAGAATAATTTCATTTGTAAATGGCCATGAGAAAATCGGGTTATATAATATTTATCTCCAATCTGAAGCATATAATATATCCATACATAAACAAGTTCAGAGTTTCTTCATTATTTCTATTCACAGCTTTAAAAATCTGGTAGACAGGACTTTTAAAATAAGGATTATAGAGCACTTTAACAATAAAAACTATAATTTTACAAACGGATAAATTAAGAGGGTAAACAATGTTAGATAGCAAAGAGTTTAAAAACAGAATGTTAGATTACTTGGCTTTAATTCTGTAGATCATGGTTTCTCTTAATTACACTCACCATGAGAGACTATGCACACAGGTTGTAAAATGAACATATGCAGCATCAACCTGGGAAATGACCCTCAAAGTTGCTTCTAAACTGTCACCTCCCATGCACAGAAAGCACTCATGCTAAGCCGCCAAGAGCATTGATGCATTTAACAGGCATTAAGCCTCTTAATAAGTAGGTGTTTTAGGACATATTTGTACAATTACGGCTCAGAAAAGGAACTAAAACAAAAAGTATAAGTAATCAGAACATCATATCTAATGTCAAATTGCAGCTGGTTACAGGGTATCATGGACTTTCACAGACCCTTCATGGACCCTTCATATTTGACTAGGTAAATTGTCTTGGTGGAAGACTAAATTTAATCTTTTGCTAAAAGACAAAATAAATATGATTATTTTCAAATACTATGTAGTAGGTAATAAACTGATACATCTAAGTTCAGTTTAAATACAAATACAATGACTCCATATCCAAACTTTGTGGAGAAATTTCCCATGTCAAAAAGAGCACAGAATTACTTTCAATTTACATATATTTAAAGGAAGCTAAGCTCTATGGTATAAGAGACATTTCTTTTTGTCTTTTCTTTTAAACCGTGTCCACTCTGTTGCCTAGGATGAAGTACAGTGGCACAATCACAGCTCACTGCAGGCTCAACCTCCTGTCCTCAAGCAATTTCCCACTTCAGCCACCTGAGTACCTGGGAGTACAGGCACACACTAACACATCCAGCTAATTTTTTATTTTTTTTGTAGAGACGAGGTCTCGCTATGTTGCCTGGGCTGGTCTCAAACTCGTAGGCTCAAGTGATCCTCCTGTTTCAGCCTTTCAAAGTACCTGGATTACAGGTGTGAGCCACCACACCCAGGCTTACGTGCTCTTTTCATCCCCTCTACCATCTTAAAAATAGTCAATGCTAACATTCACTGAGAACTGGTCTGCTAAATGACAGGTAGTAGCAGGAGAAGGCTACTGTTATTATATCCCTAACTTTTCACACACAATGAAACTTCACTGCTAGTAAAATCAGGAATTAAGATTTGAATACCGGTCTGTTTAATTTTAAATTTCTATGTCAAAACTCCGTTTTAAAAAGTGAATTTACTAAAATTCCTATTAGTCTTGTCTTAATTTAACTGTTTTATCTTAATGCAAAGGATGCAATTCACTAAAAACAAATAGCTAAACAATCATCTCTATAATCCTTTTCCTCAATTTTTGTAAAACAATTCTAATGGTTCTAATTCCCTTACCTCACCAGGACTGAAAGAGGCATCTTTAGAAGCACCTCCTACAGAAAAGGATTCAGAGCAAAGTTTCTATTCCCCCGTATCATATATGGCACATTTTTATTTATTTTATTTTTTTATTTTTTAAAGACAGGGTTTCACCATGTTGGTCAGGCTGGTCTTGAACCCCCAACCTCAGATGATCTGCCCCACCTTGGCTTCCAAAGTGCTTGGATTACAGGCATGAGGCACCATGCCCGGCCTATCACATATAGCACATTAAAAGAAAGCAAAGAGCTGACAAATTTACAAAACTGTTATCTAAATTATATGAACAACAACTATCCAAATTTTGTTTATACTAAAACTTTGGCATAATATAGCCATTCTCTAGAACAGTTTTCTAATTGTCTATTTATTAAAAAAAAAAATGGAGTCCCTATCTCAATTGTTTATACTTAATAGGTTACCTACATGCACTACTATCAACCTGTATTTTAAATAGTTTTAATAAAATATATGTAAGTAGGTGGTCTAATATGTTCTCTCACCCACTTGGTTATAGTATACTTCTTACTTTGGACACCAATGATCTAAAGATGTGAAAATTGGCCAGGCGTGTTGGATCGCGCCTGTATCCAAGCACTTTGGAGGCCAAGGTGGACGGATTACCTGAGGTCGGGAGTTCAAGACCAGCCTGACCTACATGGTGAAACCCCATCTTAAAATATATATATATATATATATATATATATATATATATATATATTAAAATAAATAAATAATTAAAGATGTGAAAATTTTCCAGCTTCTACCAGAACAGGATTGCCTCCAGACAAGATTAAAGGGCTTTTTTTCCTAATACTCAGAAGAGTGAGTAGAATATCAAATTCAAGAGACTAAAAGAGTTCACAGTAGGTCTTAAAAAGCCTTATTTTCTTTAAATTTCCACCTAAATCTATCTTCTTAAGATTCTTTTTTTCTTTATGATAGAACAACTTTCTACTTAAAACTTTCTACTTTAATGACAAAATAAGTGCCATATAGATTGGAAGCAACATGTGTGAAGAAGAGAAATAGCAGAACACTGCAAGTATAACCAAATCTAATATTTATTAAATAATAACATGCATAAAGCAGCATGTTAAGAATTCAAAATGCAGTATGTGATTCAATTCTCAAAAAAATCCAACAGAAGTTTGGAAGCAATTAGGTAACTTCTACAAAATTACACAGGTAGCAACAGGAAGAGTGAGAATTAAAACCCAGGTTTATCTGATGCTAAGTTCTTTACTACTAAGTTTAACCTCCAATTAAGCCTAGGTATAATTTCTCTATGAAAATATAATAAAAATAATAAATATGTATTTACTATGGGCCAGTATTAGATAATTTATTCTTGAAAACTATAGTCTAAATAAGAGCTCTTATTATTCTGATTTATAAATGAGAAAACCAAAGCATTAAAAAGTTAAAAACGGCTGGGTGCAGTGGCTCACGCCTGTAATCTCAGCCCTCTGGGAGGCCGAGTCAGGCGGATCACGAGGTCAGGAGATCGACACCATCCTGGTCAACATGGTGAAACCTTGCTTCTACTAAAAATACAAAAATTAGCTGGGTGTGGTGGTGCATGCCTGTAATCCCAGCTACTTGGGAGGCTGAGGCAGGAGAATTGCTTGACTCAGTGGGTCGGAGGTTGCAGTGAGCTGAGATCGTGCCACTGCACTCCAGCCTAGAGACAGAGCAAAACTCCTTCTCAAAACAAAACAAAACAAAACAAACAAACTAAAAAGTTAAATAACTTGCCGGGGTCACAGAAAAGACTAAAAAGTGATTTGAACCTAAGCAGTCTATCCCTAGTGCCTAGACTCTCAACTACACAAATCTGTTTTTCTGTAACAATTCTGACCTCCTAAAAAATCAGAAGACAAATTAACCATAGCCTACTATTACATTACAAAATGAGGTTGTAAACATGAAAGATTACACATATATACACATATATACCTATGTGGTATTATGGAGCCTATAGCTCCAGATCACTTGGCATTTAAACAAAATTATCTCTAAGTTGTGCTCAAAACTTACATATTTCAGAGGTGAAATTCTATAATGGTTTTCATACATTTGACCATTTTTCTCCCAGGGAATTCAAAGTAGTTTTTTTGATAAATAACATATCAATTTTATAGTGCAGAGTAAAATATCATTATAAGCACTTTGTGGGTTAAAAAAAACTAAGTCATAGAAAAATTAAATGTCAGGATGCAATTCAAAGAGTACACAGTAGCACTGAAAGCGAATACAAATGTCCCTAGATTAGTGGTATGTCTATAGAGTTTTACTTCAAAGTTTAAGTTCAATTCAGTAGCCTTAGAAGAGATTTACAAAGAAACCAAAAAAGAGAAAAATTACTCCTAGGATGAAAAGCAGGAGAAAGCTTAAAAGGGACTAGGCATTTGATCTGGACTTTAGAAACAGTTTAAATGTTCACAGCAAAGGTAGAGAAGTGTGCATTCCAAACGGAAGTACCAGCATAAGCAAAGAAATGGCTTTCTCAAAGCATGGTTCAGACATTGCTGTAACCACAGCATATATGACGAGAGATTTGAGGTCTAAGACTGGAAAGGCAGGTTCAGGGCAGATTGTAGAGGGCATTTTCAGGCAAGCTAAAGACTTTGGAGTTTGCTTCTAAAGAAAATAAGGAAATTACATAACAATGTGAGCTTCAAGGAGATTCCTCTGGCAGCATTTTTAAAACACTCACTAAGGAAGAGAGTAACTAACTGGGTGAGTCCTCACTGAACAATACTCTTGCATAGGGTATGTGAAGCCACTAGATACTCATGCAAGATCTTCCTTAAAAGTCAGTTTCACTGGAAGATTTTAGAGTTGAAAAAATTTATAACTTTTTTGTGTTCTTTAAAAGATCCTGACACATGCGTTAGAATCATACCTTTCCTCAATGACCACAAACAATGCAGAAGAATATGGAAAATTCATGTGATGGCAGATCATTAGTGTTGTGCTCTAGCACCACTCTACACCTCTCTCCATAGTAACTAGCTTCCTCTCCTTTGCTGGCTATTGAGAGTTCTAAGGTGGATATGTCTGCGAAGTACTGTAAATGGTTGTAATAATGTAACTAGGAATGTCTAAAATATGGCAATTACAGAAAAAAAAAAGAGAAAGGGGAAATGAATGGGATAGATGTTATGGGTAAGGCAAGGTAGTCAGTCTTTCCTCATCCTTCTGCCAAGACTTGATAAAATGCCCATCCTATAAGCTTCCATAGAATACTATATACTGCTAGCTCAGCTCTTTTCACATTATATCATAAGATATCCTGGTTTCCTGTTTATGTATAACTCACCTCAACTCATAGCATCTCAACGACCGTCTTGGTTACGGCTGTATCCCAAGTACTTAACACAGTTTCTGGCATATAGACAATATTCAGTGAATATCTATTATGATTCTAGCAGCAAATACATGAAATGACATCATAATTTTTGTATTTCTCATTGAGAGAAAGAACTAATCTGTCCATTCTACTTAAGAATCCCATTCTTTGATCAAGGATTTAATTAGGTGAAAAGTGAGAATGTGCTCAGAGCCATGGTGACAAGAGCTGTGGGAAGAGTAGGAGACACCCCAACCTTCAAAATTTCAAAAGAATGCTTAGCAGTCAGTAGCCTCTGGGTTGTCCTTCTGGTATCTCTAACCACCTGGGCAAACACTACTGAGCTGAGTAGCATGCATGCACTAATATTGTGTACAAAGCGGTAGCATATGCGTGAAGATTGGGAGAGTCACCTTGTGTAAAGTAATGGAGGGACACCAAAGGCAACCCCTGCTGTGCTGATGAGACTGGCTCTGGATTCAGTGGGCCAAAGAGTTCATGTTGTTTCATCTGAATGTGAATATAAATTTCACATGTATATATTTATGTTTAAAGTATTTAGTCAAGAGCTACTGGAATGGTAAACTACTTATAAACCTAATATATCAGCATCTCCAGATAAGATTATAATATTCAAAATTCCTCCTTAGGGTCACATTAGTTATGTAAAACAGTTTCATTTTCAACAAAATCTTTACCAAAACATATACATACAGTTGAAAAACTGTATCTTAATAATAAGGGTCATAAACATTTAAAACAGGAATTTTTTAAACAGGAATCTTTGCAATATAATTATATAATAAACGTATAATTTGATTAAAATTATAAATAAGATCTGGATAAAATGTGACTTTTCAAGTTAAATTTAATCATGATGGATTTAGAAAATGAGGCAACTGTTAAGGAATAATCTTGCTTCTTCCCTTCCTTCCCTACTTATTTCATTTCTTGAATCATTAAAAACAAAACAAAAACAAAAAACTTACCAAGCAGCTACTTTCTGCCTGGGAGGCATAAAAGGGAGACCAGATCCAATCTTCTTAAAGCTCAAACCTACCCTAGGTGCTATGGTTTGGATATGGTTGGTCTGTCCCCACCAAATCTCAGGCTGAAATTTAATCTCCAGAGTGGTTGGTAGTAGGAGGTGGGGCCTGTGGAAAGTGGATTCCTACTGAACGGATTTGTGCCCTCCTTGTGGTACTGAGCTTCCACTCTGGAGTGACTGATTTTGTTCTCACAAGAATGGATTAGTTCCCCCGAGAGTGGGTTGCTATAAAGGCAAGACGCCCATTGGGTTTGGTCCTTCTTCATATATGCTTGCTTTCCCTTTGACCTTCTCCACCATGTTTGGATGCAGCACAAAAGCCCTCACTAGAGGTCAATCTGATGTTGATGTCAGGCTGCTTATACAGCCTGTAGAACTGTGAGCTAAATAAATCTGTTTTCTTTGTAAATTACCAAGCCCCAGGCATTCCTTTATAGCAACACAAAATGGACTAAGACACTATGTAATGTTGTTAATAATGAAGGTAGAGCAAATAACCAAAGTTACAAGTAATCTGTAAAAATAAACAAAGACTATGCATGAGTGATCCATAAGTCCTACTAGCCTTTATTAAGAATGCTGTTTTTAGAAGTTTACTGCCTCAGATACTTGAAGGGTGCTACTGGAACTATTTCTTTCCCAGCATGCAGTTATTAAAATGACAGAAGAACAAAAGCAAAAATGTTTTCTTTGTATGTCATTGTAAAAATTCAGCATATAGTACTTCAAAAAGTAAAAAATGATTGTCTACTTCATGGTAGAACATTAAAAATGATATCCAGAAGTAGTACTCAGCAATAGAAAAATGTTAAATACATAACAGCCTTATAATTTAAAAAAGTATACAATCTTTATGTTATAGAAAATATTTGGAGGCATGAAAACATGTTCACAAGCATTTGTTGAATGAAATTAAAATATAGGTTATAAGCAGAATATACTATATACAAAATATACATGATTGATTAGAGGGAATAATAACCCTACTTCCTCATGAAGAATCAAGAGCTTTTACTGTGACTTAGGAAAAATAAACAGAAATTTCTGTTTCCCATGTGGAAACCTGTGGTTGCTCAACTCTATTTTGCATATTTTCATTCTGAACAATCAACATTTTATTTTTAAAGTGTTTATTATAGGCAGGAGAATGAAACCTGTTCATTTCCTCTACCCACAGCTCCTCCTAGAAATGAGAAAATAAACCCAATGCTTGTATACTTTCTCCAATATCTGAATTGTCATTATCTAAATAAATTTTATTAGCCATTTTCTAATAAAAATAGAGTTGCCAACTTTTCACCTTTTAATTCTCCTTTCCCTATTTTTAGTTGCCAGTGTTCTGTAAAGGGAAACCTTTTCTTAAAATAGAGGCCGGTAAAATGCTGTTTGCCTTCCTGCTCAATACTAAAGGTGAATGTCCAATGGCACATTAATAGTAGACTATTAAAGCTGCTTGGTGTACACACAGATACACTGAAATACTCCAAACTTCCATTGAGAAATACGGAGTCCAGGGCTGGGCGTGTGGCTCATACCTGTAATCCCAGCACTTTGGGAGGCCGAGGTGGGAGCATCACCTGAGGTCAGAAGTTCAAGACCCGACTGGCCAACATGGAGAAACCCTGTCTCTACTAAAAATATGAAATTAGCCAGGTGTGGTGGTGTGGACCTGTAATCTGCCTCCCTACTTAGGAAGCTGAGGCAGGAGAAACACTTAAACCCTGGAGGCAGAGGTTGCAGTGAGCTGAGATTGCGCCATTGCAATCCAGCTTGGGCAACAAGAGTGAAACTCCATCTCAAAATAAAAAGAGAAAGAAAAAAAAAGAAATACAGAGTCCGGAAAATGGCAGAATCAGATAAAGAAAATTCCATATAGGAAGAAGAAAAATCTAAATTTTCTTTCAGGTATAGGAGGAGCAAGAATTGGATGATGGTATGTAGCATTTATTAAGCACCTCTTCTGAGATTACTGTAGAGGACTGGGAAAATAGAAACCAGACTTGATATTCCCAAGCCCTTTTACCAATATCCACGAGTGGGAAAGAGGAGTGTTCCTTAGGAAAATAGGTTCTTAGTAGCAGTGGGATAAGGGTTACAGGCTCCACTAATTTTTCCAGTAAAACTTTTGCACCCTGAGAGAAAGGCATGTTCCTGTTTTTCACTCAGCATAGGTTAAAGGAGGGTAATCATTAGTACTGATATAGCTCTATGTTTCTCAAATTCTGTTAAGCTACTTTGCACTTGGTTCAACCTCATAATATGAACTGTCATAGCAAGTCATTCAACTGCCACGCACTTAGAAGTTTATAGTCTATTTTTAATTGAAACTTCATCTAAGTCAGAAAAATTAGCAAAATACAAAAGCTCAACTAAAACGATGTTTATGAAATTATCTTTATAGTTTGGTGTGTGGGAGAGAGAAAAGGCAACTGACTGCGAAAGAAACCTATAAATGAGATTGCTGACCTTATGAGTCAAAGAACCAACTTTAGATGTAGAAGAAAAAATGTCAGTATCTATTTATGCTCTACAACTTTAAAAATCCCTTGAGATTACATTAATTTTCACCCTATTCTTTCCCCAAAGAAAACTGTTTAAAATGTAAAATAAACATCTAATATATAAATGTGTCCTTTTCTCTATTAAAAGGCAAAAGTTAACTATTTAAAAGGTCTAAAGTAAAACTGTATTTGCCAATAATGCAGTTATTCTACCTTCCACTGAAAATAATTAACAATATTTCTCTTCCTAATGTTAGAAAATTTCCTCAAAGTGACTATGAAAATTTTTTATTTTAACATAATACACAAAATATGATTTCCAAAAGATTTTTTCCAAAGTTGGTTTCTCCCTTCTAATCAGTGACTTAGGCTATTATCTAAAAGCAGTTATCAGCCTAATCTAAAAATTACTATGTATCTGTTAACCGTATTATTGCTTGTTTTCATAAAAATCAATTTTTAAAAGGAAAAAAGCATAATTCTTCCCACATAAAAGAAGAATGCTTATTTTTCTTTTTACTTAATTTATTCATTCTAAGTTATCCTGTAAATGGGTCAAAATTTCATAGAAAGCACATTTCTCTCCTTTTCTCCCTCTGTCAACCCTCCCTTCTTTTACTTTTTTTCCCATCTTCTTTTCACACACATGCAAACACACATATACACAGTTGCAGAAAGTTAAAATTGTTTTTACTTTGGAGTGTTTCACTTTCAAACTATCCTTTGGGAAAAAAGTGACATATACACTTAAAAAAAGCCATATATTAAATTTCCAGAGGTTTTTTTTTTCCCTTGACACTAGAATTATTCATTTTGATTAAATGTTCCAAGTTCAGACCTTATCAATAATTAAAACACTAATCAAAAGATATTTGCAAAGAGGAAAAAAATGTTATGGTAAAAACCTTGGGTGAAATAAGGACAAGATTTCCTACAGAAAACACAAATCTACATCAATTCAGCAATGATGAATTCCAATAACATGATGTTATCACATTTATTTCACAAATCTTCACCAAGAGCCTAATATGTGCAGCCACTGTTCTATTAACAGAATAAAACTGAAGAAAAAAATTTCAAGCTCAAACCTTTTTGAATCTTATAAAATTATACATATTTAACTTAATTTTTAAATATGCTCAATTTTTCTATGAAACTCATGGGAAATTTTAAGTTTTCTATTTTAATGAAAAACTAAGAATCAGTTCTGAAGGCTGACAGCCTGTTGTCAGTACATTTTTCATAACTACAATTAATAGATATTTTCCTTTGGAATTCTTAATCTTTTAGGAACTGAATGTTTTATAAAACTAATTATTTCCCTGAAACTATAAAAGCATGACTTTCAGGAAGGAAAAAGGTTGAAGAAATTGGGAACTGAAGGGCTGTAAATCTGTAAATATAGAGGATACAAGATGTCTCCACTGAACTGAACACTTCAGTTCTTTCAAAAGTATCCCGAACACCCAGCAGGCAAAAAGTGCAGTTTCTAGGATCCTCTCTTAATAGTAACTACCCAGGCTGAAAATAGACCTCCCCTGACAAATCATTCACCAACTAATTGGGCGTCTTTGCTTGCTGGCTATTATGTAGGTTTGTGCAGTTTATGCCACCAGCAATCATTGCTGATTGAGTGCCTGCAATATGCAGACCATGCAGTTCTCAGAGATCCTCACAGTCTGGACCTGCAGAGCTCCAGGCCTCTTAGACCATCATGAAATTCTGAGATAGGAAGAGATTTTCATTAAAAAAATGATCGAGTAGGTTCTTGAAAAATCTAGAAATCTGTGTTAAATGAGGCTGTCATGGAAATTTTGCTTAGTTTTATTTAATTTTGATGTGTGTGGAATGGAGAAAAGAGGTGGCAAACATCACATCCCATGAGAACACAAAATATTAATTTAGAAATTTCAAGATACTTTAGTCACTGCCTCTACCTTTTGAATCTGAATCCTTACAGAACTTTATTAAGAGTCCCAAAAGCTTTATCCATTAAAGCACAAATATCATTATCCTAAATTTATCCCTTTTCATCGCTCCAAAATAATATCTCAGGCTATGGTAGAAAGACTCACCCATATGGATACCATAATGACAAAGCAAAAGACTTACTGTATTCAAAAAAAGAAAATGTAGCCAGGCACAGAGTCTCATGCCTGTAATCCCAACACTTTGGGAAGGTTGAGGTGGGCGGATTACTTGAGGTCTAGAGTTTGAGACCAGCCTGGCCAACATGGTGAAATCCGGTTTCTATTAAGAATACAAAAAATTATCTGCGCATGGTGGCTCACGCCTGTAGTCCCAGCTACTTGGGAGGCTGAGGCAGGAGAATCCCTTGAACCCAGGAGGGTGGAGGTTGTAGTGAGCCAAGATGGTGCCACTACACTCCAAGGTCACCAAAAACAATAACAAAAACCGTTGCATAAAATTAATCCAAAACAATTATATTTCTATTAAAAAGGAGTACTTAGGAGAATATAAATCCTTTAACCATGTGCCTTATAATGCAATATATCAAAATTAAAAGAAGAAAACATTTTATCTTCAAAAATCAACTTGTCTTAGTGGGCTGAGAGAAAAGAAAATAAAGATATAACATGGAACACATCCTGAAAGCAGAGAGTAATCTAAAAAACACCACTCACCTTTCTGGCCAATTTGATCAAATCAAGGTAGTCAACAGGAAGTTATTTCCTCAAATATCCATGTCCTATATTTGAATTAACTGCTTTTTGTATGCTAATTATAAGTAACTATTCTATGCATTTCACTAAGTTTCTATCTATGAAATCATATTGAAGTTTTTTTTTTTTTTAAACTTGACTACTAGGAAAATTGTCACACTGTTTAGCAGATCCAAATACCATTCACCTTTCACAAATCTTTGCAAGAGAAACAGGTCTGTCACTTAAAAATAAGTTTGTTGCATGAGGCTTCCATTTGAGATGACGAAAATGTTCTGGAACTAGATAGTAATTGTTTACATATTCTATGTACTTTCCACAATCAGAAATATATTTATAAGGAAACTCAATTGTTGAGAACAGAATAATCAATTCAGTTGCAAAAAATATATTTCATTGATCAATATAATAGGTATCTGCTAAGAGTCAGGTATGAATCTAAAAAATAAAAAAATAAAATCACTACCACTTGCTTTCAAATCTGAAGAGCAAACATACTTAGATATTAGATTTCATTCTTTATCTTGTAATTACAGAATACAATTTTGGGTCCTAGTAATTAATGATACTGCAAAAGGCTAAATATTATTCACCAATCACCTAAGCACAACTATCAGCTGTTTGAAAAACCAAAAACGAACAAAAAAAGTACCTGTTTATAGCAAATGATTTATTTTTTGGTAAATAAAATACATAATGCAACATAAGAAGTCCTCCCAGTGGGAAAAGATATTAATGGTGATGTGGTGATAATTTTAGTAACAGCTGTTAATATTGATCAAATGTTTGCCATGAACTAGATGCTGTTCTTTATACTTCACATGTCATAATCCACACAACAACTCTACGATATAGAAGATATTATTCTGATTTTACACATAAGAAAAATGAGACATAGTATACAGTTAAGTAATTTGTCAAACTTAAAGAGCTAGAAAGAGCCAGAACTATGCCAGAAACCCAGGAAATCTTAAATCTAAGACCTCAGACTATGAAACTACTACAAGAAAACACTGGGGTAATTCTCAAGAACATTGGTGTGGGCAAAAATTTCTTGAGTAATACCCCAACAAACACAGGCAACCAAAGCAAAAATGGACAAATGGGATCATGTCAAATTAAAAAGTGTCTGCACAGTAAAGGAAGCGATCAACAATGCAAAGAGAAAACCCACAGAATGGGAGAAAATATTTGCAAACTGCCCACCTGAATTTAATAACCCTAATACGGAAGGAGCTCAAACAACTCTATAGAAAAAAATCTATAATCCAATCAAAACATGGGCAAAATATCTGAATAGACATTTCTCAAAAGAAGACATACCAATGGTAAACAGACATATGAAAAGGTGTTCAACATCACTATTTATCAGAAAAATGCAAATCAAAACTGCAATAAGATATCATTTCACCCTAGTTAAAATGGCTTATATCCAAAAGTCAGGCAATAACAAATGCTGGCATGGATGTGAAGAAAACGGAGCCTTCCTACACTGTTGCCAGGAATGTAAATTAGTATAATCACTATGGAGGAAAGTTTGGAGGTTCCTCAAAAAAAAAAAAAAAAAAAACGAAAAACTGAGCTGCCATATGATCTAGCAACTCCACTGCTGGGTATACATCCTAAAAAAAGGAAAGCAGTTACTTCAAAGACCTATCTACACTTGCATGTTTGTTGCAGCACTTTTCCCAATAGCCAAGATCTGAAAGAAACCTAAGTGTCCATCAACAAATGAATAGATAAAGAAAATTGGTACATATCCATAACAGAGTACTGTTCAGCCATAAAGAGAATGAGATACTGTCATGTGCAACAACATGGATGGAACTGGAGATCATTATGTTAAATGGAATAAACCAGGCACAGAAAGACAGATGTTGCATGTTTTCACTTATTTGTGGGATCTAAAAGTCAAAATAATTGAGCTCACTGACAGAGAGAGCAGGATGGTTACCAAAGGCAGAGAAGGGTGTGGGGTGGGTTGGGGGAAGGTGGGGATGGTTAATGGGTACAAAAAAAAAAAAATAGAATGAATAAGACCTAGTAATTGATAGAACAACAGGGTGACTAGAGTCAATAATAATTTAATTGTACATTTTAAAACAATTAAAATAGTATAAATGGATTGTTTGTAACACAAAGAATAAATGCTTGAGGGGATGCACATCACATTCTCCATTATGTAATTATTACACATTGCATGCCTGTATCAAAACATCTCATGTACTCCATAAGTATATATGCCTACTATGTACCCACAAAAACTAAAAATTTTAAAAATTCAAAAAAAAAAAAAAAAAAAAAAAAAGAAATCCAGGAAGTCTGGCTTCAGAACCTGACTCTCAGGCCCTATCCCAGTTGTATTGAATAAGAAAGTCTGAGGCTGCGGCCCAGTACGCTATGCTTAAACAAGCTCTCCAGGTGATTCTGATCAAAACTAAACTTTGACAATACTGCTTTAGATAAATCCTCCCTTCTCTTCCAGGTAAATAAATGATTTCTAGTTATTTCCTCATGTTAGGAAACAACTGGGAAATAACCTGAAGAAATAACCAGAAAGACCAAATTCACAGCTCAGAACTTCTGAAAGAAATAATCAGAGACATGGCTGCGTAGTATTCCATGGTGCCACATTTTCTTTATTTAGTCTCACTGATGGGCATTTGGGTTGTTCCAAGTCTTTCCTATTGTGAACAGTGCTGCAATAAACATATGCGTGCATGTGTCTTTATAGTAGAATTATTTATAATCCTTTGAGTATATACTCAGTAATGGGATTGCTGGGTCAAATGGTATTTTTGGTTCTAGATCCCTGAGGAATCACCACACTGTCTTCCATAGTGGTTGAACTAATTTACACTCCCACCAACAGTGTAAAAGCGTTCCTATTTCTCCACCCCCTCTCCAGCATCTGATGTTTCCTGACTTTTTAATGACTGTCATTCTAACTGGCATGAGATGGTATCTCAAGGTGGTTTTGATTTGAATTTCTCCAATGATCAGTGATGAAGAGCTTTTTTTCACGTTTGTTGGCTGAATAAATGTCTTCTTTTGAGAAGTGTCTGTTCATATCCTTTGTCCACTTTTTGATAGGGTTGTTTTTTTCTTGTAAATTTGTTTAAGTTACTTATAGATTCTGGGTATTAGCACTTTATCAGATGGATAGATTGCAAACATTTTCTCCCATTCTGTAGGTTGCTCGTTCACCCTAATGATAGTTTCTTTTGCTGTGCAGAAGCTCTTCAGCTTCATGTTCTTTGCAGGGACATAGATAAAACTGGAAACCATCATTCTCAGCAAACCAACACAGGAACAGAAATCCAAACACTCCATGTTCTCACTCATAAGTGGGAGTTGAACAATGAGAATACATGGACACAGGGAGAGGAACACCACACATCAGGGCCTGTCGGGGGTTGGGGGGCTAGGGGAGGGATAGCATTAACAGAAATACCTAATGTAGATGATGGGTTGATGGGTGCAGCAAACCACCATAACACAGGTATACCTATGTAACAAATCTGCACATGTATCCCAGAACTTTATAATACAAAAAATAGAAATAATCTGAGACACGTTTCTGCTCCCTTTCTGTTATTTTCCTAAAAGGTTTGCTTTAAAGATCCTTATTTTTATTCCGTTAGGAAATAAGATAAATTCTTTATTTTGTATTTTACACAGTTCGGTTTTGACTGGTAACATTTCAAAAGAGAAAATTTTACAGTTATACCTAAAAGATGCATGCAAATTATCTTAAATGCAACAAATCAAGAAAATAAAATATTTAAAATTATAGTGTCAAATTAATCAGTGGCATTCAAAAACTTGTATTTTTTCCTGAAAACAAAGAGATATAAGCCATTCCATTTTTGACCATGGTGTGAGCATAACCTCAATGAATCAAATCACACTGTATACACTATCTAACCCTTAGTCACCTTCTGGGTGATAACACCAGGTATCACTCAAGTCACCTTCTTGAATGATAACACCTTCTGGGTTATCATTCAACTATCATCAGATTGACTGTCATCATATCAACTATTATCATTCAACTATCATCAGATTGACTGTCATCAGATCAACTATTACAGTATCACAGTTCTGTGTTCAAGTAATCCTTGTTTTCCCTAATAATTGCCCCAAAGTACAAAATTAGCGATATTGTTCTAATTATTCTTTTTTTTTTTGGAGATAGAGTCTCACTCTGTTGTCCAGACTGGAGTGCAGTGGCATGAACTCAGCTCACTGCAAACTCTGCCTTCCAGGTTGAAGCAATTCTCCTGCCTCAGGCTCCCAAGTACTTGGGATTACAGATGCATGCCACATGCCCAGCTAATTTTTGTATTTTAGTAGAGACGGGGTTTCACCATGTTGGCCAGGCTGGTCTCGAATTCCTGACCTCCCATTTGCCTTGGCGTGATCCGCCTCACCTCGGCCTCCCAAAGTGCTGGGATTACAAGTGTGAGCCACCGTGCCCAGCCTGTTCTAATTATTGTATTTTATTATTAGTTATTGTTCTTAATCTCCTGTGCAAACATCATAAATTAAACCATCATAGGTATGCATGTATAGAAAAAAAACATAAACAGGATTTGGTATTAATTTAGTTTCAGACATCCATTGGGGGTTGTGGAATATATTCCCCATGAATAAGGGTGGGGGGACTACCGCAGTTCTGTGTGTGTGTGTGTGTGTGTGTGTGTGTGCGCGCGCGCGTGCGCGCGCATGGTTTTAGTTTGTTTGTTTTTTACTATTAAGCTGTAAAAGCAAACTGCAGAATAACATATTTAATATACACCATTGATACATGGTCAACTTGCTGAATGCTGTTTAGGGACGCACACACACACACACACACACACCCTGTTAGCCCCTGAACAACACAGAGGTTGGGGCACTGGCCCTATGCACAGTCAAAAATTCATGTATAACTTTTGATTCCCCAAAAACTTAACTACTAGTAGCCTATTGCTAACCAGAAGACTTGAAGATAACATAAATAGTACATTAACATGTATTTTGTGGGCCAGGCACAGTGGCTCATGCCTGTAATCCCAGCATTTTGGGAGGCCGAGGTGGGTGGATCACGTGAAGTCAAGAGTTCAAGACCAGCTTGGCCAACATAGTGAAATCCCATCTCTATTAAATATAAAAAATTAGCTGGGTGTGGTGGCAGGTGCCTATAATCCCAGCTACTTGGGAGGCTGAGGCAGGAGAATTGCTTGAACCCAGGAGGTGGAAGTTGCAATGAGCTGAGATCATGCCACTGCACTCTGGCCCGGGCAACAAGAGTAAAACTCTGTCTCAAAAAAAAAAAAAAAAAAACCACAAGCTGATTTTAATACCTTGAATGTTCCTTACAGTAACACATGTATGTATGTCTGTATGTATGCATGCATGTATAAAAATCTTGTTTTGATTGTCATACTTGCTTCCTCCACTAAGAAGAACCAAAATAGTGAGTGAATAATCATACTTCAAATAGATCATCCAAGAGTAAACACTGGAATTTAACAGAAAGTGACAGGAAATACCTAAAGCAAGAAAAAAGGAAGGGAGGCAGCCTGCTTGGCTGGGATCAGCTGGGGGCTGAGAGATACTCCCTAATGTGGGGAAAGGGTAATTGAAAGATCCTCAGCAGTCCACATTTCCACCGTGAACTCCTGCAATCCTAGCTTTTGGAGAACCCCTCAGTCCTCACAGGCTCTGAAACTAACAGAGGATGATGTCATGATATTGTGCAACAACACTGCTCCAAGGAGGGAAGGAGCTCATGCTGGGTCCCACACACTCCCTGAGACCTAAACAGCTACAACAAGGTACCATTTTTGAGTACTGTCTACCACAGACTGTACTGTCCTGGAACCTGGCAGTGCCAGGGCTGAACCTCAAGCATATTATGTCAGCTGCCTGTGTGGCTTAGAGGCTACTGCACAGGAGACTGAGGCACAAACACCACTGGGGCTGACGTGCAAGTAGTAAACCCAGTGACAAGGTAATTGTGCTGCTGCCTTGCCACTTGGGAGGCCTATGCTGTCTGCCACTGAAGGCAGTCCCACCCTCCCTAGTAGCAAGGCAGCAGCACAACTGCTGCCTCTTGCCAGCTGAGCATTCTGCCAGGAGCATGCGGATTGACCCACTCCTGTGTAACATGGCTGGTACCTGCACTCACTATCAGAGGGCCTGAGGATAAGCCCACCTGGCCAAGCTTTGCCTTCTCCATGCCAGAGCACAGAGTCTGGGGGTCAGGGGAGTACCCAGCTCAGTCTGCCATTGTTGGCATCTGTGGCATCTGAGCACTACTCCCAGGGGCCTGAGGGTGGACCTTCCATCTAACTAATACCACCACAGCTAACATCTACAACCACATGCTGCCTGCAGGCTTGGAGACTGGCCTATTCATCCCATTGCAGCAACCCAATACGAAAGCATACTGCTCAGGAGCCGGAGGGTTGTCCCGCCATTGTCACTGCCATTGCCTATGCCACACTAGCTGCCCAGGGGCCCAAGAACCTGCTCACTTGTCTGAACCAATGCTGCTTCAGCACCTGGGTAAGCCACCTGGAGGCCCAAGTACTGGCCTACTTAGACATGCCAACATCAGGGCCAGTGTATGCAACACTGAGGCTCAGGAACAGGCACACCAAACCTACCACTGCCACCCCTAGGGCCCTAATACTGAACTATTTGGCATCCAAATCCCCATAAAAATGTCAGCACAACCTCCACTAATAACTACACCTTAAGCTACTAAAGAAATCACAGATACCATTGACACTGTTTACATTTGAAGAAATCATACAAAGACTATACTACTAGCATGCAGAATCAAAGCCAAAGTGTCCTAACCAACCAACACCATAGATACATTTTCAGGAAAAGTCCTCCTCTATAAAAGCAAGAAATTCAAGAAACTGAATGAAGCAACTGTTGCATGAGATGTATAGATATTAATGTAATAACACAGGAAAATGAAAAAGCAAGGAAATATAATACCTCCAAAGAAACACAATAATTCCCCGGAAACATCTCAATCAAAAAGAAATTCATGAAATCCCAGAAAATTAAAATTATCAATTCTAAAGAAGCTCAGTGAGATATAAGAGAATTCCAAAAACAAAAAACAACAACAACAAAAATATCAGGACATGAATGAGAAATATACCAGAGATAGATATCATTAAAAAAGAACCACACAGATGTTCTGGAACTGAAGCATTCACTAAATGAAATATAAAACACATTCAATAGCTTCAACAATAGAGTGGATTAAGCAGAAGAAAGGTCTTTTGAAATAACACAAAAAAATAAAGAAAAAAGGGAAAAAAATGAGTGTTGCATTTGTGATACATGAGACATCATAAAATGATCAAATATCTGAATTACCAGAGTCCCAGTTGGCAAAGGGAGAATGAAAAGGTTAGAAAACCTATTTAATGAAATAACAGACGATTAAAAACTTCCCAAGTCTCACAAGATATTTCGACATCCAGATACAGGAGACTCTCAGATCCTCAGACAGATACAACACAAAATAGTCTTCGCAGCACATTGTAGTCAAATTGTTTAAAGTCAAAGACAAAAAAAAACTTCTAAAAAAACAAAAAGAGAAAAGTGTGTTTAGTCACCTATAATTTTAAAAAACCCCCATCAAACTAACAATGAACTTCTCTGCAGAAACCTTACTGGCCAGGAGAAAATGGGATGATGTATTCCAAGTGTTGAAAGACAAAAAAAAAAAAAAAAAAAAAGGCCAGTCAAGGATACCATATCAAACAAAAGAATCCTTCAAAAAGAAGGAAAACGAAGAAAAAAATTATCTTTCCCAGACAAACAAAAGCTGAGGGAATTCATCACCACCAGATAATCCCTACAAGATACTCAAGGAAGTCCTAAAACTGGAATCAAACTGACAACCATCACCATGATGAAAATACACAAAAGTATAAAACTTAAGCACAAATGAGGAAGAGAAAGGTACAACTACAGAAAAGCACCAATCCACAATGACAGAAAAGAAAAAAAAAAGGAGCAAAAAATGTACAAAACAACCAAAAACGATTAACTATACGACAGGAATAAAATGTTATATATTAATAACCACCTAGAATACAAAGGAATTGAACTCTTCACTTAATAGATATAGACTCACTGAATGGATTTTTAAAAACATGACCTAACTATATGCTGTCTACAAGAAATGTACTTTACCTGTAAAGACACACATAGAATGAAAGTAAAGGGAATGGAAAAAGATAGTCTACTCAAATAGAAACTAAAAGAAAGCAAGAGGCTGTGCTTACATCAGATAAAACAGACCTTGGTCAAACAAAGTGAAAAAAACGAAGACTAGTAAGATCATGATATAATGATAAAGTAATTATTCCAGGAAGAGGATAACAGGATATAATGGTTCTAAATATACTAATAAATGCATCTAACATTAGAGCACCCACATTCATACATAAAATATTACTAGATATAAGGAGACAGAGACTCCAGTACAATAGTGGGAGACTTCGATGCCCCACTCTCAGCATTAGATAAATAATCTAGACAGAAAATCAGTAAAGAAACATTGGATTTAAACTGGACTTTAGACCTAATGGACCTAACAGACATTTACAGGGATTGTTATCCAATAACTGAAGAACAGATATTATTCTCATCAGCACACAGAACATTATCCATGATGGGTTATAGGTCAGGGCACAAAACAAGTTTCAATAAATTAGGAAAAATAGAAATCATATATTTTCTCAGACCATAATGAAATAGAACTAGAAGTTGATACCAAGAAGAATGTTGAAAACTATAGATTCAGGGATATTAAACAACATGCTCCTGAACAAACACTGGGTCAATAAAAACAGGAGATGGAAATAAAAACATTTCTTGAAATAAATGAAAATGGAAAAACAACATGCCAAGACATGTGGGATACAGCAAAAGCAGTACTAAGAGGGACATATATAACAATAAATGCCTACATGTAAAAAGTAAAAAGATTCTAAATAAACAATCTGACAACATACCTCAAGGAACTAGAAGAGCAAGAGCAAACCAAACCTCAAATCAGCAGAAAGGAAGAAATAATAAAGATAAGAGCAGAGCTAAACAACATACAGACTAAAAAAGCAATGCAAAGCATCAATGAAATGAAAAACTGGTTATTTGAAAAGATAAAATTGATAAACCACTAGCTAGACTAACTAGAAAACGAAGAGATATGACCCAAATTTTTAAAAAAGTGAAAAAGGAGACATTACAATTGATACCACAAAACTACAAAAGATCACAACAGACTATTATAAGTAACTATACACTAACAAATTGGAAAACTTAAGAGGAAATGGATAAATTCCTAGAAAAATACAACCTACCAAGATTGAATCAGGAAAAAATAGAAAACCTGAAAAGACCAGTAACGAGAACTTAAAGCAGTAATCAAAATGTCTTCCAACAAAGAAAAGCCAGGCCTGGAGAGATTCACTGCTGAGTTCTACTGAACACATAAAGAAGAACTAATATCAGTCCTCCTCAAACTATTCCAAGAAATTGAAGAGAAGCAAATTTTCTCTAACTCATCTCATGAAAGCAGCATCACTATGATACTGAAACCAGACAAGGACGTAACAAAAAAAGAAAACAACAGGCCAATATCTTTGAAGAACACAGACACAAAATCTTCAACAAACTACTAACAAACCAAATTCAACAGCATACCAGACAATATTTGCAAACTATTCATTCAACAAGGGATTAAACATCTAGAATATGCAAGAAACTCAATTGACAATAGAAAAACAAATAATCAAAGAAGAGATAAAATAAACAAATAAACAAATAAACAAAGAAGAGATACAAATGACCAATGGGTATATGAAAAAAAAGTTCAACACTACTAATGAACAGGGAAATGAAAATCAAATAATATATAAACTCCATGAACAAGTGGAGTTTATACCAGGGATCCAAAGATTATTTAACATATGCAAATCAATCCATGTGATACATCATATCAACAGAATGATAGACAAA
Organism: Alouatta palliata; assembly: GCA_004027835.1. NCBI lineage: Eukaryota > Metazoa > Chordata > Mammalia > Primates > Atelidae > Alouatta > Alouatta palliata. The sequence goes on from PVKV010017320.1 coordinate 41,653, forward strand.
AACCATATGATCATTTCAATTGATACAGAAGAAACATGACAAAATTCAACAACCCTCCATGATAAAACCTGTCAAGAAACTAGGCATAGAAGGAATATATCCTTAAATAATAAAGACCATACATGAAAAACCCATAGCTAACATCATACTGAATGAAAAAAGTTGAAGCCTTTCCTTTACAAAATGAAACAAGGTAAGAATGCTGTTTCAGCACTCCTATTCAACATAGTATTGGAAGTCCCAGCCACAGCAATCAGTCAAGAGATAAATAAAAGGCATACAAATTGAAAGTAAGGAAGTCAAACTGTCCCTCTCTGCAGATGGCATAACCTTGTATTTAGAAAAACTAAGAGTCCACCAAAAAATGTCTTAGAGTTGATAAGCAAATTCAATAAAGTTTCAGGATACAAAATCAACAAACAAAAATCCAAAGCATTTCTAGATACCAATAATGAAATAGCCAAAAAAGAATCAAGGCAATCCAATTTACAATAGCTAAAAAATAAAATACTCAGGAATACATTTGACTAAGGAGGTGAAAAATCTCTACCAAAAAAAAAAAAAAAAACAAGCTATAAACATTGATGGAAAATATTGAAAAGGGTATTAACAAATGGAAAGATAACCCATGCTCATGGATCAGAAGAATTAGTATCGTTAAAATGACCATACTGCCCAAAGCAATCTAAAATTTAATTTAATCTCTGTAAAAACACAATATCATTTTCACATAATTAGTAAAAACAATCCTAAAATTTGTATGGAACCAATAAAGAGCCAGAATGGCCAAAGCAATCCTGAGCAAAAGAACAAAGCTGAAGGCAGCACACTACCTGACATCACGTTATATTACAAGTCTATAGTAACAACAGACAAAAAGACCAATGGAACAAAACAGAAAACAGAAATAAATCCACCTACTTACAACCAACTGATTTTTGACAAAGGCACAAAGAACACACGCTGAGAAAAGGACACATTCTTCAATAAATGATGCTGGGAAAATTGGATACCCATATGCCAAAGAATGAAACTGGACCATTATCTCTCATCACATACAAGAAACAATTCAAGATGGATTAAAGACTTAAAAGTAGGACCCAAAACTATGAAACTAGTAGGAGACAACATAGGGAAATTATTTCAGAACATTGGTCTAGGCAAAGATTTTATAGCTGAGACCTTGAAAGTACAAAAACTAAAACAAAAATAAACAAAGGGGACTATATAAAACTAATAAGCTTCTGCATAGCAAAGGAAATAACACATTGAAAAGACAACTTCTTGAATGGGAGAAAACATCTGCAATCTATTCGTTCAACAAGGGATTAATATTCAGAATATCCAAGGAACTCAATTTAGAATTAAAAAAAATATATATCCCATTAAAGAGTAGGCAAATGACAAAAATAGACAATTCTAAAAAGAAGACATACAAATGATAAACAGGTATATAAAAAAATGTTCAACATCACTAATCATTAGGGAAATGCAAATCAAAACCACAAAGAATTATCATCTTACCCCAGGCAGAATGGTTATTACTAAAAAGATAAAAGATAATAGATGCTGCCGAGGAGCTGGAGAAAAGGAAACTCTTATATGCTGTTGGTGGGAATGTAAATCAGTATAATCACTATGGAAAACAGTATAGAGATTTCTTTAAAACAACAACAACAACAATAGAACTACCATATGATTCAGCAATCCAACTGCTGGGTATCTGTCCAAAGGAAAAGAAATCAGTATATCAAAAATATACCTGTACTTGCATGTTATCAGAGAACTGTTCACAATAACAAAGATATGGAATCAACCTAACTGTCCATTGACAGATGAATGAATAAAGAAAATGTGGTACATATATGCAATGGAATACTACTCGGCCATAAAGAAGTAAATCTTGTCATTTGCAGCAATGTGATTGTAACAGGAGGTCATTATGGTATGTGAAATAACCCAGGTAGAGAAAGATAAATACCCTCTGTTCTCAATCAGATGTAAGAGCTACAAAACTTGATCCCATAGAAACTGAGAATAGAATGAGGTACCAGGGGCAGGGAAGAGTGTGATGTGGGAGGTGGAAATGAAGAGAGGTCAGTGAATGGGTACAAACCTACAGCTAGATAGAAGAAATAAGTTATAACACTAGACATTAGACTAGAGTGACTACCGTTAACAACAGTATATCGTATATTTCAAAACAACTAGAAGAGGGGACTTGAAATGTTACCAACACATAGAAATGATAAATCATTAAGGTGATGATATCCTAAATATCCTGACTTGATCATTACACATTTTATGCATATGAAAATACTTACATGTACACCATAAATATAACATATTATGAATCAATAAAAGAAATACTTAAAAATCTTCCTTTTGTTTCGTTTCCTATCATCTCCCCAGATATTAGTTTTAGTTTAGCTTCTTTGCATGTTTTTTTCTCTTCCCTGCATAGTCTGTTATCCAAGTTGCTTTTTTTGTTTTGTTTTGTTTTGATCTGTTAAAAAAAAGTCAAATGCTGTCTTCTAATGCCTAATGATATTTGGCTGTATGTTTATATTTAAGAACAGGGCACTGAAAAGCTAAGTGGTAGGCCAACAGAATGGATGGGGCTTGTTGTTGACAGTTGTGTTCATTGAAGGATGATGTGACTGAGCTATATCCTTGGGGAACTCCCAGGGAATTTGTAAGTCTTTCTTTCTTGGACTTCTTAAATTTTCCAGAGAAAACTCTTCTAGTCTCTTGCCTCAATTGGCTAACAAAAGACTGAAGTCTCAACACTCAACAGGCAAAAATTCCATGTACCATCTCTGATTCAATCTAGGATTCACCTGTTAATATAGTCTGAGTGTGTGGCCTGGCCCAAATCTCATATTGAAAAGTAATCCTCAATGCTGGAGGTGGGGCCTGGTGGGAGGTGATGGAATCATGGGAGCAGGTTTCTCATGAATGATTTAGCACCATCCTCTTCGTGCTATCCTCACAATAGTGAGTTCTCACAAGATCTGATTCTTTAAAATTGTATGGCATCTCCCACCTCTCTCTCTCTCTTGTTCCTGCTCTGGTCATGTGACATGCTTGCTCTCCTTTCACCTCAGCCATCATTGTAGGTTTCCTGAGGCTTTCCCAGAAGCTGAGCAGATGCCAGCATCATGCTTCCTTTTCAGGCTGCAGAACTGTAAGCCAATTAAAGCTCTTCTCTTTATAAAATACTCAGCCTCAGGTATTTCTTTTCTTTTTAAAGATAAGGTCTCAACTTCCCAGGCTCAAATGATTCTCCCACCTATGCCTCCTGAGTAGCTGAGACTGTAGGAACACGCCACCATGTCTAGCTAAATTTTTGTAGAGATGGGGTTTTACCATATAACCTAGGCTAGTCTTGAACTCCTGAGCTCACATGATCATCTGCTTAGGCTTCCTAAAGTACTGGGATTACAGGCATGAGTCACTGTGTCTAGACTCAGGTATTTCTTTACAGCAATGCAAGAATGGCCTAACATACCTGCCTTCTGCCTTCTACTGTTCTGCAATATTCACAGTCCTGGCAACCATATTTTACCCTCTACAGAATATGTGCCTTTAGGCTTCTGTCAAGTAGGAGGGGCATTACTGTACGATGGCCTAGCTGTATGATGAGGAGGATGGGATCTTGAAAACCAATTACTTCTTAAATAGTTTGCAAAATCAATTCTCCTGTTTATAACTTCATTTTAACCCCTACTTCCAGAAGTCCCTAGTGTTTCCAATTTCTGAGTCGTATAAGATGCTGGTATAGAAATCAGTTTTTTGGGTCAGTTTTCCCCTACTACAAACTTAAAATTGCGATTCCTCAGGTCTAAGTGAGTTAGCGCTCATCCACCTGCCTTCCAACTTCCAAATTTTATTACTTATCTCCTCTCTAATTTTCTTTTCCCTTGCAAGTTTATTTAAAACCTCGTCACATCTGGAGGGGCATTAGGAAAGACATGAGCTATCTGCCTATCTTTGTATCTAACCAGAAGTCCTTTTTGCTATATTTTGAAAAGGAATGCAAAATTCATGAAATAAGAAATCTAATTCTAAATTTAGATTGTAGCTGTCCCTTTCAAAACCTAGTTTTCTATAAGCTTCTTGTATCTATCAAAACATAAGCCATTGAAAAAAATTTCCAGTCAACTAATCATTTCATCTAATGAAAATTTCCAACTAATCATTTTATCTAAATCACTTACCTCACATGACAGATTTTACCATGATTAAAAATGAACAAATGTTTGCAATAATTTACAATATTGCTAAATAATCTGCTAGATTCCAATACATCCACTCAAAATATTTTTCTTTAATTACTACAATTGAATCAAATTAATTTCTTTAGCCCATAATTAAGGTTTTTCTTTTCTGTGGAATATAAATTTTATTAGCCACTATCATAACTCACTGCTACATTTGAGATTATATGAACCACCTGGGTTCTTCAAAAGGGTGTTTTAGTTACCAACTCATTATGTTCTTGAGACAAAAACACATTTTTTATTTTGAGACGGATTCCCGCCTCCCAGGTTCAAGCAATTCTCCTGCCTCAGCCTTCCAAGTAGCTGGGACTACAGGGGTGTGCCAGTGTGCAGAGCTAATGTTTTTATTTTTAGTAGAGACGGAGTTTCACCATGTTGGCCAGAATGGTCTCAACCTCTTGACCTTGTGATCTGCCTGCCTTGGCCTCCCAAAGTGCTGGGATTACAGGAGTGAGCCACGACGCCTGGCAGAGACTAAAACACTTTTTAAATCAGATGCCTAGAGGATAAGAAAGCTTAGATTATTCACATGCCATTTTAATTTTGAACACAATGTTTATCTCAACATACTAACTGAATTCCTAAAATATTTACTGGAGTTGCAAACAATGAATTATTTAAAACAATATAAAGAATCAAATGTGAAGTAATTTTGTGCTCTTTCTATAGCAGTCAAGAAATGATTAGTGAGAAAGTAAAAACAATTCAGTTTATATACGTGATGTTGTTAAATAATTAGTTTTTGTCATAAGCTTATTTTGATCCTAATAATTAAAATTCACTCTGCATCAGTTGCTATGGCAGCAAAACTTCATTGAACAAGAAATTCCTCAAGTACTGCTGTGAAGTCACTGCTGGCCTAAAGTCTTTATTTTGGGACTAGAGAGTTAAATATATAATTTTCCAGTTCATAAATGTCTAATCAATACTTGGAATTGCTTTGCAAATCTATAGCAAGAGTTTTGCTCTCAGAGGCCTGAAGACGGAGACTTTTTATTTGGCTTTCATTTCCTATAACTTTAATAAATGAAAACATTCTTGATAAGAACCATTTCAGCAGGGCTCACCTCAGGCAGACTGGCTACAACTATAAATAGAACAATCTGTCATCTGCCTTTCTATTCTTGTGTTGAATGCAGTGCTGGCATTGTGTTCACACTTCACTGGTGCCAGGCCTGATGCTGTATAGCCAGCAGCAACAGAAAATAATAGTGCAAGACAGAGATAATGAAGTGAAGAACCGAAATGGTACTACTATAATTAACTGCTGTTTTGATATTCACCACAATAAAGAATACACAAAGGGGCTGACAGACTAAAGCCACATTTTGCCTTAGCCTCATTAATGGGTTTGAAATCAAACTGTTGTTAAAGGCCAGTGATTTTTACATCACTGATAATTAATTAAAATGTAAAGAACCTACGCACAGTTAGCAATGTACGTTTGTCATGTTAGCAACAGACTCAATAGACATACCATGTATTCTTTATTCTAATGGCATTTAATGAGGCATCTGTTTTTACAATTATGGATACTTTCCTGTTCTATTTTAGAAAGATAAGTGTGATGACTAATACTGAGTGTAAACTTGACTGGACTGAAGGATGCAAGTATTGATACTGGGTTTGTCTGTGAGAGTGTTGCCAACAGAGATTAACATTTGAGTCAGTGGGCTGGGGAAGGCAGATTCACCCTTAATCTGGTGGGCACAACCTAAGCAGCTGCCAGCAAATATAAAGCAGGCAGAAAAATGTGAAAAGGAGAGATAGGCCCAGCCTCCTAGCCTACGTCTTTCTCCTGAGCTAGATGCTTCCTGCCCTCAAACATCAGGCTCCAAGTTCTTCCGTTTTTAGACTTGGACTGGCTCACCTTGCTCCTCAAGCTTGCAGACAGCCAATTGTGGGACCTTGTGATCATGTAAGTTAATAATTAATATTAACACACACACACACACATACATATATCCATACACACACACACACACACACACACACACACACACACTCTCTCTCTTAA